>AYEL01088085.1:0-46183 GCA_000484575.1 Olivierus martensii
GTGGTGTTAAACATGCTTTCTTCTAATATTACTGTTATATTTATTTCCTTTCTGTATTATTTCCACACATAAAGCCATAACATGTTAAAAATTTTTTCTAGGACAAAAACGTATTATTTGGATTTACATTAATTGCAATGGGAAAAATTGATTCGGATTACGAACTTTTCAAATCACCAACAGGGTCAAGGAACAGATTGTGTTCGTGAACCGAGGTATCACTGTACTTATAAAATACAGATTATGTATGTATATAACTTTTTTATGTAAAATCTAAAAAAGATATATAGGAATATGATATAGAATTTTGTTCAGTATCAGTATGGGCATGTTGCCTTTTTTTTATTTGGCCCTTTTTTAAAGTCCTAGGGGGCCCAATTTTTATTTATTTTATGACAATAAATATCAATAGATGGCGCTGTCAAAGTAAGGGGCAACAGATAAGTAAATATCAATAGATGGCGCTAAGTGTCAAAGTAAGGAGCAACAGATATCTGCATTACTATTGGATTTTTTTCAGAATTATTTAGCTAATACAATTATTATTGATTATGATACAGGATACCTGTTCAGTATCAATTGTTTAATCAGTCTTTAAATCATACCTTTTCATTGGATGTATTTTATTTTAAAGGAAATTTTATGTGTTGAATTTGCAGGTAAGTAAAAACTGTTCTATATCTGTAATTACAATTGTGACATATATCTCAAATGAAATTTGTTTATATTTTATTACACAAAGAAATTATATAACTATTCATCGTGACGTCATAATTTACAGAACTCTTCCCCCTTATGTCTTTACCGTCTCAAATCTCTACTCAAATGTGGAATTTATGGATTCTCCCTAGTTAATAAATAAATAATGCTTAAAATAAAACACAAAGAAATAATATACATAGCATATAGAAAATTTCCATTTTATTATTAAATCTGTTCTTATGTCACATCATTGTCATGGCATAACTATGTGTTTCAACCGAGCATTATTATAATATAAACAAGTTATCATGAGTGGAATCACAGAAGTGTTGGCTGGTGATTTTCTTCAAACGTTACCTGTAATTTCAAAAGGTACTAAGGCTGATGAATTAAATCAAACTTAAAATCATCATATCTTTGGCAAGAAGTTGAAAAATTATCACTTACTCTCAACATGAGAGTGCTAAAAAATAACGATAAGAATTCTGCTAAATTTTCTGATTTCCTCCTAACCCTTTGCGCTCCTAAAAAAAATTTTTTTAATGGTCTACCACTCTAGCGCGTCTATTTAAAAAAATTATGATTTTTTGTTTTTTTGCCATATCACCTGTGTAAACAAACAATCGTATTATCCCTCTTGCGGACGAAATACGATATTCTGCTACACAAATGTTTAAAATTATTGTTTATTAGGCATTTTTCTTCGTATTTTCTTCAAATAATGTGAGATAAATAATTTTTATTTTATTAGAAGTATTAGTACGTATGAGAATGACAATTTATGAACTGAAACATGATCCCCAGACTGTAATTTGACCTGTGTAAACAAACAATCGTATTATCCCTCTTTCGGACGAAATACGATATTCTGCTACACAAATGTTTAAAATTATTGTTTATTAGGCATTTTTCTTCGTATTTTCTTCAAATAATGTGAGATAAATAATTTTTATTTTATTAGAAGTATTAGTACGTATGAGAATGTCGACTTTGTTGAAAATTTATTTATTTTAATAAACATTGCTATAATTTGTATACGTAGCTATCATCCTGCCATCTGTATGCCAGTTTTATCACTGATTTTTGATAAATTATCACTTTTTATACGTTTTTTACTCAAATTTGTCTCAGTGCCTTTTAAAAATGGCGGATGGTGAATTATTTCTCTGTATTTAGTCATTATAAGTCATTAATTTTTTAAAAAGTAGTTAAAATATAATAATAATAGCATTTTCAAACAAAGGGGACAGGTTTTCATGACTCTCCTCCCTACTTAAAATAATGTAACTCGCCCATAGCGTAAAGTCATGTAGTTGACCTTGGATGGACGTTGTTTGACGATAATTATGCACCCCTGGTCTACAAATTACTTGTTTCGACTAGGGATTACACAAAAATAACTTTATTGTTTAAATTTTTGTGCAATTTTTAAAATATAGCTAATATAAACAAACAATCAGCTGATTTGAAAAACCGTTAGATATTTCCCGCCAGAATCTAGGACGCCGACTTCCGCCTCGATCAAATCAAGTGGTATAGTTCGCTTTGCTTGTCTGAGAAGTTAAAATTTATAAACTTTTAAATAAAATTAATTTATCGAATTTTGTGTGAAAAAGCGCTAAAATCATATTATTTATAAGGGGCCAAACTTTCCCAAATTATAATTAATTGGATCAAGATATCTGTAAAAGAAAGTAAAGGTAAACTAAGAAGGAAATGTGGAACATGATAAAAGTAAGTCGGACAAATTCGGACAATCCATTCTTGACTTTTTGGCGGTCCAAAGATGGCGTTATATTAGTAAATCCAATTATAAAACGATTAAAAAATTAATTAAAAATTTAATTAAAAATCCAAATTTTACCAAAATTTTGGTTACTATGATAAAACAATGAAAAATATGACAGAAAATGATATTTTTAAAATTTATTTTTCGATATAAATAAAAATAAGGGCACCAGGCCCTGTCATGTACGTATTGACAACGGAGTGCAAAGGGTTAAGCATTGGTAATGGAATTATACCAATTACGAATGGATTAGTTAATATTTATAAATATTTCTGCCAAGAAAATATTGTACATTCATTAGATGAACTAATTTCAAAAGTGTATCCGGAAATTAATAAAATAAATGAGAAAAATATGCAGTGGTTTTGTGAACGAGCAATTGTAGCTCCTAGAAATGATAGAGCTGAATTTATAAATGAACAGATCATGGGCTGTTTTCAGGTGAAGGAATGACATACAATTCAATAGTTACAGTTACAGATATTGATGAAGCTGTACATTTTCTTGTAAAATTTTTAAATTCACAGAATCCACCTGGATTACTCTCTCATAAATTAAAGTTAAAAGTCAGAATTCCAGTAATACTGCTTAGAAATTTAGATGCTCCGTGTTTATCAATAGAACAAGACTTTGCATTAAAATCATTAAAATGAAATCTGATAGAAGCTACAATCATCACTAGTTGTGCAATTGGAAAAACAGTTTTCATTCCATATACCTTTGATTCCAACAGATTTTCCTGTCTAATTTTAAAGACTGCAAATTACTCTAAAGGTTTGTATTACAATGACTATTAAGAAAGCACAGGGACAGTCCTTAAAAGTTTTTGGTGTTGATTTAAATACTGATTGTTTTCCCATATCCAATTGTATGTCACCTTTTCAAGAGTCTGAGAAGCAAAAAATTTAAATATCTACACAAAAAATTAACAAGTAATGAATATAGTTTATAAAGAAGCATTATGAGAGCAATAATAAAATTATTTCCTATAATATCCGTATTGTTATTAATTCCATAATTATCAAATTCTGTAAAACTTGACAGCTCCCTTAGACACACACACCATTGATGTTTCCAGAAACATCTGTCTCAAAGGAAAAACTCACCTTTAAGTTTGCTATTACTCTTTCCTTTAAGTCACCTATCTTTGCTAACAAATATATATTATCTTAAAAAAGAAATATTATTTTTCTATTTTATACATAAAAACTAATTTCTCATATGGAGTCAATGTCATGATAGCATTGTTTTTTTATGATTATATATACGATATATTGTATGATGATGAAATAAATTTTAAATTGTCTCATTATCAATCAATTATTTTTCAGTTATTATTTTTAATATGTGATTTATAAATAAAAACTCGGCAACGCTGAGTATTACAGCTAGTTTAACTATATTTTTAATGTCAAGAAAAACTAAAATTTTAATCAAATTACTCATTAACTAGTATGGATGAATTTTAGTTAACAACAATGTATGTTGCTGTCAATTTTTCTTTTAACACAATGGAACTACCAATCTTTTATTTACGTTTTATGTTTTCCTACAACAGAGAATCTATTAATTCTATAGATTAATAAATGAGTGTAATAAAGGCTCATCACAGCCTTGCAATTAACCCACTTATATTGCCCACTGCTATGAAATGTACAAACATTTGCCTCCCAGCAAATATTTATAAATAAGCCTAATTAATACTCATAATTCTATTAAAATTCATATTTCTCTTATTTTTCATTAAAAACTTTTGAAATATTTCACTTTTATTAAGCTAACCTATTCACTGTCAAGTTATAATCACTTGACCAATCTCTGATTGCTAAATAGATTTATGCTTAGCCTAATAGACATTTGAATCCATTTAAACATTTATTTAAGTTTTTATGCAATATTATTGATTTTTATATATGTTGTTAGTCAATACATTTAGTTTTATTGGACAAAAATTAATTTTTCTTAATTTAATTATTTATGCCAAACTTAATAGAAATACATTCATATAAAAATATATATTGTTATCAAAATAATTTTAATTTAATCTGCTTTATTATTCTCTATTCCACAGTGAATATTTATACATAAAGAAAAATAATTTATTTTTATATGTATATTTATTAACAAATTCATTTTTAATAGACTATATTGATTCAATAATAAATACAAAAACTTAAACAAATCATAAAAAAATTTTGTTTAAATTAGAAAATAAAAAATTTTAATCCATTCATGGCCACATCCTACTCACTTGCCTATAAGAGAGTGCCAAACATATATTCTAAGCCTAATGGATATCTGAATAAACTTAAATGCTTATATTTATTTCAGTTTTATGCAATATTATTTGATTTTTATTAATAATATTACTCAATATAATTATTTTTATCAGATATAAATTAATTTTTCTTATTTAAGCAAAGATATTAGAAATATGGTCTCTAAAAAACTTCATTTATCAAAGAAATTTTAATCTAATATCTTTTAATAGTTTCTATTCTATAGTGAATATTTATATATAATGAAAAAATAATTTATTTTTATGTGTATATTTATTTAAAAGTTTATTTTTTAGACCATATTGATTAAATAATAAATATAAAAAATTAAATGCATCAGGGATAAAATTTTTTGTTAAAATTAGAAAATAAATAGTTTTAAGAACAAGAGGCAGTAATTAGATTGCAGCAAATTATAAACAGTTTAAAAATATCGCAAAAAGGAAAATGTTCCAACTTGAAAGAATTATAGTTCGAAATGACAGAGTAAGCATCTAGACTGTATCAAACTTTAGTTTGAAGTGGCAGCAAATGGGTTAAACAGGCAGGGGTAATCAGATTTTATTAAACTATAAACAAGGAGAAAATATTGAGGAAAGAAAATATTCCAGTTTGAAGAAACTATAGCTTGATGTGGCAGAGTAAGCAACCTATAAAACTTTAGTTTGAAGTGGCAGCAAATGGGTTAAACAGGCAGGGGGTAATCAGATTTTATTAAACTATAAACAAGGAGAAAATATTGACGAAAGAAAATATTCCAGTTTGAAGAAACTATAGCTTGATGTGGCAGAGTAAGCAACCTTGACCATATGGAAGTAAAGTTTAAAATGGCAATGTATATCATTATAGTGATGATTTTTTTTTCAGAAATATTTGTTATGCATTTTTGTATCAGCTATTAAATGATTTTTTCCAATGAAATCTTGTTAAATATTTAATTATGTAGCCATTATTAAGTAGATATATTTAATTATGTGGCTATTAGTAAGTAGATATAGTAGTCTTCTAAATAAAAAAAGAACTTATGAAAATTTTTATCAATGAATTATTGTAGTATATTATATATGTATCAAAATTTTTAAATTTAAACATTAAGTAATATATGATAAGCAGTTTCTATATTTCAGTAATCATCATATGAAGTTTTCAAAATATACAAAATTATATTACAAAAATTTAACCAAGTCTAAATCAACTTTTGTCAGACAAAAACTGCTATAGTTTTAGCTGATTGCTCTTATTTGTATATTAAGTAATGTTTAATCAATATAAGACATTAAATAAAAGTAAACATAGAAGCCAAATAAGTAAGATAAACTGTTTATTCAAAAATGTTTTCTTCTATCCACATAGCCTGCTTCAGTTGAAATACAGACCAAAAAAGTTTCCCTTCATCCTGCCTCTTCTGGCCAAATTGGAGAACAAGTCATAGTGATCAACTTCTTAAAACAAAAATGCAGCTGGAAGACTATCCTTCCAAACATATTTTGTGAGAAAAAGCTAACAAACAATTTTTACAAAATAAATCATCATCACTAAGCTGCCATATTTTAGATACAATTAAAAATTTTAATTAAACATATCTGTAACTCTAAAAATTGAAATAAGATATTGAACTCTGCAAAAAATATCAATGGTAAAGGAAGCATATGGTTTATACCTGCCCTTCCTTTAAGCTCTTTAACAAAAATAAACACACTAACCCAAGAAAATCTGCAAAATGCTGACTTGTGTGCAACATCAGACAGGCAGTTTTCTGGAGTTAAGCTTAACGATATTCAGAAATTTATAAATTTTCATATTGCACTTATTTTTCGTTGTAGAAATCTGAACTTTTTACTATTTATGCATTTTCTACATTCCTTTTTTGCAGTACAATTATTATTATTATTATTATTATTATTATTATTATTATTTTCAAAAAAATATTTGTTGCATATATTATACAAATTTTAAACAATTTTGTTTATGATTTTTTTATGCATCCACTCAAATTTTTATATCTATATGATAGTGATGTCCTTCCTGAATAAAATAAGCCATGAATGATATATTTCTGTCCATAATTTGATGAAATTTTATTAATTTACTAAATTAGTAACACATCCTAGTTTCCTTAGCAAACTTTTGCAGTGAATTCTTTTCTAAGAAATGCTGAAATTTATATTAGATATCATTTTTAATCAATTATTTACATTAATTTATATGCTTATTCGACATTTTAATAGTTTTTTGCTTGATTTTGCAAAATATTTGATGTTTTTTTTTAAGAAAAAACTCATAAAGTAAGAATGGCACTCCATTTATAATAACAACTGTAATATTAGGTTTTTTACCTTATTGGTTCAGAATATACTTTTTCTGAACCAATAAGGTACAGAAAAAGTATATTCCACCTAGTAGTTTTCCATCTACTAAGCTCAATAATAGACAGTATTGAGCTTAGTAGATGGAAAACAAATTTACCGAGAAGGAATTGGTGGAGTTTTAACTAGCAAGCCATGCCCACTTTTAAAATTAAAAAAAAATAACAACAATAATCAATAGAAAAAATTTTTTAATTGGTATTCGACAATAATAAATATAATTACAATATAGTTATTAAATTTCGAAAAGGTTGTTTAGCTTAGTGAAAAATAACATTTAAAACAACAATCAATCATTTTAAGGTCATGACATGTATATGCAGCACTTGACAAGCCACACCAAAACTGGTTTGTGGCTGTGCACTTTCACAGACCTCAACAGGTTAAAGCTCTGCAGCTATAAATCTACTCATACAGAATAATATTCTCAGTCAACTATTGCAATGCTCCCAATAAATACCAAACAGATTACCGTCACAAATATTACATAGAAAATCATGGTTATTATTATTATTAACTAAAAGACCAGGATTAACATATATATCTATCCTCTGATTTACATGGTACTTTTTTACATGATTTTCAAAATAATGGATTTTGAAATCATCAAAAGCAATTAAAAGCAAAAATTTATGCTGCACACATATTTGTACAGTCATTCTTTAATACAGTTCATTTGTTAACACTGACAATAAATGTAAAAAAGGGAATTCCCCCTTTTTTATATACCTAAAAACATCATATTAATTACTGCAGTAAATCTTTAATAGCATAAAAGGTGCATATCATTGTGCTTTTTCTAATTGGAAATTTTTAAAACTTCATATTTAATGGTTAGTGATACTAATTTTTTATGAATTTTGTATTTTTAGTTTCTATAAAATGAATTGCATATATCTTTATATATTTGTTATTTCATGAATGGACTGATATTTTTTGTTTTTCATTTGTGTTTTATTTTTATGTTGAAATAAATGAATTTAATTAAATAACTGACTAAATTATGTGCATTTTGGTTTTTTTATTTATTTACACAGTTTTCATACAAAAAGCCATGATTTCAATTTACATGGTATTCTGAGGAAGCAATCTTCCATGTAAATCAGAGTGGCTGTATATGAAAAAACTAAAATTTAAATTATTATACATCCTTTATATATTAAAAAGATATAAAGGATAAAAATAAAAATAATGAAAACACTAAAATCCAAAAATAATAATAATTCTAAAATCTAAAAATCATAATAAAAATAAAAACTTTTTAAAGGACTAAATGCCATTTACATGAATCTAATTTTATTATTGAGTGGGAACAAAAATTTTTAACTATTAACAGCAATGCCTTCTAATGATTAATGATTTTTTAATTATGAATTATTAGATTATTTGAATTATTTTATTTTGCATTTCTTATTTTCAAATAGATTTTCATAAATTATATTTTTAAGTTTGTATGTAGTTTGTATTGATTGAATGTAAAAATTTCATCTTTTAAAAAATGTTTTTATATTTATATGAACAGGTACATTTTTATTACAAAAACAACTTACCTTAAAGAAGGGAGTTCCAGTAGTAGCATTAAAAAAATTACCTGAAAAAACTGATATAAGTTCTCTTGCAAAAAATTTAAAAGACCGTGATGATTCTAAAAAGAAAACTACACCAATCAAGAAAGAGAGATCTTCAACATCTCTATTAAAATCCATCAATAATAAAAAGCCACAAACAAGACCTGTTAGATTTTTGGCTCTACGAGGTGAAAAAGTGAAAAGTGGTATTTTAAGAAAAAAAGGGCAACCATTAAAAACAAAAGTTCTTACAGGATCATTATTAAAAGTAAGATGATTATTTTGAACGAAATTTGATATATATATTTTTTGAATGATGATCATTATTGTTGTTATAATTTATATGTATTGATAAAATATGACAAGATTTGAGTTAATTAATTCAATATAAAATAGATGACATAAAATAAAAAATTGTTAAAACATGTTAAGCTATTTAGAATTATGAGAATGCATACTAAAACTGAGCAACATATTATGCATGTAATTAAGTACCTCAGTGGTCTGAAACAAAAGTTTAATATTTATTCAAAATGTTTACAGTGGTATAAGAAGTGCACAGAAAGCAAATCTATATAATAAAAACCTTGCGTCTGTTCCTTTCAGCGATCTCATTGGTTGCAATAATCACGTGACAGTTTACTACGTGACCTAGCCGTTTGGTAACCGAGCAGTCTCATTGGATCATAATGGCACGTAATCACTGAGCAGTCTCATTGGATTGTAATGGCATCTGTAATGGCATCATGTAATGGCATCTGTAATGGCATCATGTAATGGCATTGTAATGGCAAGCCCGACCCAATGAGACCGTTCATTCAGTTCACAGAGGTTGTTAATTAATGGTGGATATTGAGTATTGTGTTGTCGGGCTGTATATTATTTTGTTAATCTATTGAACTTCAGATTTTTATTAAATGGTTTTTAAAGATTTTTTAATTTTTCTCTAATTTTATATTGATTATAGTTATATTATCTTATTTTGCCGTAGGATGCTTAGGTTAGACTTTGATTAGGCTTAATGACCACGTGGTGGTGTGCTGTTAGATATATATATAGTTATATATATATATATACTGGACATATAAAGTTTAAATATCTGTGCATGTATGGTCAATTATAAGGCAAAATATGCTGAATCACTTTTTATGAAATAAGCAATGTATTGTATTTTCTAATGCCCCTTCAGATTGTCCCTCTCATTACCACATGTAAAGAAACGAAACTGTCGTTTCCATAGCAATGCAATATTTTGATTTATACAAAATATTGCATTGCTATGGAATATTTATATGATAGAATTTTACAGAAATTTTCAATTTATTTATGTGGCTACTGATTTATTATTTAATCTATAAGCATTTTTCAATCTGATTATTTCATTTCTTGATTTTTACTAATGTAAGTTTTTATTATGTAGAAGAATTCGTATTTGAGATTAATTCACGTATTTCTTGATGCTCTTGGTTCGAGATTATATCATTTCACGTGTTTTGATATAAAGTTTTCGCACCTGATAAAGTTGTATAAATTTCATAATGCCATGAAAAATGGAACTCTTTACATAGGTTAACTGCTGCAGCTAAAAGATCGTGTTTAATCGAGAAAATGAAACATTAAGAAGTCGAACAAATAGAAAGAATTCTAATTGACAAAGATAGCTAAAGAAGGGAATATTCGAAAAGAAACATATTGCAAATGGAAAACTGATCTATACGGGTAAGATTTTCAGAATCCATTGAAGAAAATCCTGATTGTCATCTAAATGGTTATAATTTAAGAAAAAGAAACTTAAGTACAACTCCATGAACTGCCCGGGCAATGCCGGGCACGAGCGCAATAATCACGTGACCATTATAATGACAAGTAATGTGTTCTGTAATATTTAGTTAACAACTAAAACAATAAAATAAACTTTGTTTATTTTTAACGTATAGTATAGCTCTAAATTGCTAACTATTATTACATTAATAATCTATATAATTTCAGTGATCTCATTATTTACAATAACCATGTGATACTTTACTAAGTGACCTAGCCGTTTAGTAACTGAGCAGTCTCATTGGATCATAATGGCACGTGACCCCAGTGAGACTATTCAATTACTAAATTAATACAGTAATGTGCTATAGTGCTTTATATTATGTCGTTAATCTATTGAACTTCAGATTTCATATTAAAAAGTTTTTAAAGATTTTTGAATTTTTCTCTAATTTTATATTAATTATAGCTCACATTATCTTATTTAGCCATAATATGTTTAGGTTGGATTTTGATTAGACTTAGTGACCACGTGCTGGTGTGCTATTTTATATCTGTTCCTTTCAGCGATCTCATTGGATTACAATAACCACGTGATATTCTTTACTATGTGATCAACATCATTGAATTATAACAGTCAGGTGCAATAATCATATGATCGTTATAATCCAATTATGAAATTAATGGTAGATGTCGAGTACTTTGTTGTATATTATTTTGGTAAACTACTAAAATCAGATTTTATATTAAAATATTGTTATTGTTTTATTTTTAATGTGTAGTCTGTCGCTAATTTGCTAACTATTATGTGTTACATTAATTGGCAAGATTCGAGATTACCTGTCAGGAATTTTCGCGGCATTACACTTATATACACTATGAAGGTATAATTATGTGGCGCGATGGTTTGACTTCAGTACTTCGCACTACTGATAGATGCGAAAACTCATGGCAGGTAATCTCGATTCCTGCCCATTAAAATTAAATATCAAATAAGATAAACTTTTATAAGCTTAGTGACTAGACTAATACCCAATGCTAACACCACATGGTGGTGTGCTATACCAACGATCTATACATCATTGGCTATTACAAATAGCTATTCTTTACATAGCTATACTTATATATATTATAAATCTGAAATCTGCTTAAAACTGTAAGAACGGCTAAATCGCATTTCCTGATTTTTTTCGTTAGAGATTGCAATTGTCATTACATTTTCTATTGCCATTGTTGCAATAGCAACAAAGTTTCATTTATTTTAATTTTTAGAATTTTGTAGAAAATTTACAAAACCCCCATTGCCCAAAATGCCACCATTGGCAAGAGTTTCTTTGTTTGTTGATTTGTGTACTTCGCTGATTTGTAGTGCTCGTCTTCCGGCTTGGAATATAGGTGAACAAACGTTGGCAGAAGAGCAATTACCCAAAATTGTCACTGAAATGCGTTCATTAAATCAAGAGAAATTATTATTTATCTATGATCGTAGTTATCCTTCAGTAAAATTCATTCAACAGCATTATGATTTGGGAGTAGATTTTATTTTTTGCTTGCAAAAAAGAAATTATAGCAAGCTATGGGAACAAATTTTATATGGCGAATTAGATTTTGATTTTATATTAGAAAACAAAAAGCTAAAAAATAAAATGAAAGGACAGAAAGTATTATATTTATTATTTAATCTAGCAATATTTGCACATGATTTGAATTTTTAATTTGTCATATAGTCTCTCTAAATTTCTTGCTATATCATGGTCCTTTCATAGATTTGAGTCCTTCAATTCGCTACTTTCAGCAATTCACATTTGGCAATGCTGTTCCTGAGGCTCTTCATTGGAGAGTGTACAGTGTGCGATGGGTGTGATGCACAGATTTGGTGTGATTAAAAATGCAACACTTCGCGAATGCTTCTACCACGGAATTATCTTACAGCAAAAAAGACAACAAAAACAGACAGTCATTTAACAGATCCAGGATTACATTCCTCACCCAGTTTTCACTCACTGCCAATTATATGTTGCCTCTCAAGAGTGAAAAGTTTTAATTGTGTTAAAGTTTTTGGACAAATTCAAACACAAAATCCCATATATAAAGAGGTTTAATTGTAGCAGCAGTTCAGTGGCGTAGCTACAATAGTGCAAGTGGTGCCACGGCACCAGGGCCCAAATTGAAAAAGAGCCCATGTTTTACTGAAAGAATCAAGCAAAGAAAATTAACATGAAAAGAAATTATCAATCGTTTTGCATAGGCAAAAGCAAGAAAAAAATTATTTCAGAAAAGTAAAATAAAAATCAATTTTTATTTTTAGATTCATCAGTGCTGGTATTATTATTATTATTTTTATCTGTAAACAGAATAAAATTTTCCTGGGAACCCATTTTATATCCTACACTAGGGCCCACACAACTCTAGCTATGCAAGTGTGTAGCAGACTTTTATTAAAATATCTACAATGTTTGTAACTGCAAAAATTTGCGGGTTTCAGCTAGTAATAAAATACTTTCTTTGAAAACAATAAGAAAACATTATTGGGGAAATTTAATTGTTTTTATCCCAATTGCTTTTTCAATTTTCTCTTTTCTTTCTTTTCAAGTTTTATTTAATGAATGAAGTCCATGGCCTATTAAAGAATAAGTTTAATTAATATGTAAAAAATTTAGATTGTGAAATCTCACTTAATTTTCATTGAAATCTTTTGAAATTTTAAATATTTGTTACATTTTTCATTCTCATTCTAACAATAAAGATTTTTTTAAATTTTAGATTTTTTTTTAATTTTTCACAACTTTTTGTTCCTTATACGAAGAGAAGAAACCTTTTCTTTTTATTTGAAATCTTAGCCATCCAACAAAATATTTTTTGATAGTATCAAAGTCTTCTGAATAAAACAAGCTATGATTGATGAAAATCGGACTATATTTTAAAAAATTATCAATAAAAATGAAGTATTATGCAAATTTTCATTAATGAAGTTGTAAATTAGTTGAAAAGTAACATAAATTTATTAAAATATTGTCATTACTATTAATAAAATATATTTATTGATATATTTTTCTTTCATATCAATAATTTTTATTTTAATTTTTTATAAATTTTTGAATTTTTAACTAAAAATACAACACATGAAAATCATCTACTCTTGTACTTAAACAGCTATAACATTTTCTACTTTACTTTAATTGATATGCAAATGCTTTGTTGGCACAATGCACCCAATGCTACATGCAGTGCAATAAAGTAAGTTTGGTCACAATTTCTTGCAAAATGACTGGCCACCATAAGACAATAAAAGTGTCATCCCCTTTAAATAGCCTGAGGGTGTTTAAATTCAGATTTTCTTATTTTATTTAATTGAAAGTAAAAATAAAGCAAAATATGAATAAATAAGAAACAATATTGTTTATTTAACAAAATTAACAAATATTTTTGTAGTATCAACAATATTTTTCATATTTTTCAGGATTATTTTTTAAACCTTTTTTAATTGTTTTTTGTTCTGCTTCCATGACTTATTTGCATGTCAATGGACCTTAATTGGTTAAATATTAAAATCTGCTTTATTTTCAAATTTTCTGATATTCATCATAAAATTGCTTTAATTTAGGTATGTTTTATAAACAATAGTCTTATCATCAAAACACAAAACAACAATATTTTAAAAAATAAGTATTTTAAAAGGCAAAATACTTTTGGATTGATCAAATTTCAGCGCCTTACAAAACCATAGAATACATTGTGAATTCTAAACAAAACTCTACATTATTGTTTGAAAGAATTTAAAATAAATACAAATTTAGTATATAAAAATGATGATGCATTATATCGGGTGGGCAATTATTTTCTGCCACAGGCCGAATAAACAATCTTCAGGCTGAAGCAGGCCGTATGAAAATTGAAAAGTGCCTAATGGTGAATTTAACCTTATGGCGTCGTAATTATGTAATTATTATTATCCAATTATGTAATGAAATTATTAATAATAACATTAGCTACTCCATTAACAATTAATAAAAACTACTTTTATCATAAAATGACTACTCATGTTCAAGCAAGATTGATTTTTGCACAAACACTTCCCTCTCACCATCACATGGGAAAATTGGTTGCACCAATTTATCTGCACACATTCTTGTCAATCTCACTAACGTGTGTAGCCACTTTTGTGATACTTATACAAAGAATATATTCATGTGTCAATATTATTTTAAAAATTTACTTTTCTTGTGTTATTTTTTTAGTTTTTGTTTGTATGCAAAGAGTTCAAACATCCGTAGAAACTACTGTAGAAACTATTTTTCATTAGAAACATTAGAAAATAATTCGTCCTACGAATTAATAAATTTCATTAGAAACATTAGAAAATAATTCGTTTTAAGAATTAATAAATTCAGATAATTTTCTTTAAAAACATAAGTATTTTAATAGATTTATGGCTAACAACCTATTATATCAGAATGTTACCAAGATATTAGGTATCTACGTAATTAATTTTGTAAAAACAAACAAATAATAATATCAAAATTTGGAGTAACTCTGTAGTGTACGTGTATACTAGCGACAGCATCCATTATTTTACACTACAAAGTATCCATTATTTTATTTTTTTCTTTTAGAGTCAAATTTTACAAATGTCTTTGAAACTTAATGTGTTCTAGTTTATGCGGCAGACCATATAAGATACCTTCGCGGGCTGGATCTGGCCTGCGGGCCACCTTTTGCCTACCCCTGCATTATATTAAGATAAAATATAATACATCAGTAGTAAATGTGTAAAAATTATATTACTCATTAAAAATATAGAATAACAGGTTGTAAAAATTTTATAGTGGTTAAATTCTATTTATAGCTTCTGTTTGTTCTTTTTATAATTTAAATTATAAAAAAGGAAATTTTAGTAACATTAATGATAAACTGCTAGAAAACATGCCTAATGCTTTTGCTATATGCTATAAATAGAATTTAACCACTATATAAAATTTTTATGACCCATTCTATATTTTTTAATGAGTAATATAATTTTTACATATTAGTAAATGTTTTATTTTAATATAATGCATCATCATTTTTATATATTAAATTTGTAATTATTTTAAATTCTATTGAACAACAATGTACAGAGTTTTGTTTTAGAATTCACAGCGTATTCTATGGTTTTGTAAGGAACTGACGTTGGATCTATCCGAAAGTGTTTATTTTTTAAAATACAGCTGTTTTGTGTTTTGATGATAGACTATTGATTATATTAAGAATATAAGCAGGTATAATTTTTTATAAATTTATAATTAATGCATTTATTCTGAATTTAATCTGGAGCTCCTTATCTAATTGTTGATTTCAGATCACCTTAACTTTATGATTTTTGCTTATTAAGAATAATAATTGTTGTTTAGTAATCTTTAGCACTCTTCTAATTTATGCTTAATTTATTTGATCAGTTTTACTCTATGTAAAATAATATGTTTTTGTTGTTTTATCTCAATTATTATTGATTAGGTTTATTTTATTTCAAAGTTTATGTATTTGGACTAATCACAGAAACAGTACATTTTAATTGACTGTGAACTCTGCATCTTAAGGAAAATTTTACCAGTAATTTATCAGTTGATGTTATTCTTGTTCAGTCAGCTGTTCTCTTATTTATATAACTTTATGATTTAATTTTTTTTATTTTACTTAAAATATAATTTCAGGATTATTTATAATTTAAAAACTAAACCATTAGGAATATCTATAATACTGATTGAAAATGTGCTCTCATATTCAACAACTTTGACTTTTAGAAAATAGATTGCCCCATTTCATATCTTCTCTGTTATATAATGATGATATAAATTTAATTTTGAAGAAATAATTGATTTATGATAAATAAATAGAAAAGTAATGTATCATACCTCTGCCATTTTTAAAAAAATTTGATACAAAATATTGACTAAAGTATCTATAAAATGCAATTATTTAGCAAAAATTAGCATTAAATCTAGCAGATAGATGTCAAGATATATGAATATACATAAATTATGGAAATAATATAAAAAATAAAATAAAATTATTTGATTGAATATCATTTGGTTATATATTAATTCTTGTCATAAATTTCATAATTTTATTCTTTTTTATTTATCAGAATGAATTTAAAACTAAAAAATGATATAATAGCACATTATGTTGCTCATAAAATCCAATTTTTCTTGTTGATAAACTAAAAGAAAGTTATAATAAAAAATTGGAAATCCATTTTTTACAAAATATCATATTAAATTATAAAACAACCATTTTAAATTGAAAAAAAAATGCATAAGGTTAAACAGAAATCAATAAACTATCAATGGTGGTATCTTAACATTGCAATTACTGAAACATTATTGGCCTTTTCTCTGATATCAGAAGTAACAAATAATGGAAATACATCCTGATATAATATAAAAGAAATCAGAATATAACAATTACCAAAATGAAATATGTAAATATAATATCACAGCAAATTTCTGAATTAATATGTAACTAGAAAATGCTAGGTAGAGACAACATTTAAAATTACCAATAAAGAAGATTCACATGTACTCATCAGTACATTATTCATCATTTTACAAAATTTATTAAACAACCAAAGACAATACTATTGTTGCCTTATATTATGTAAATGAAATCCAAAAACACAAATGTTAAAAATCTTTTATAAATACAAATCAATCATATGCTTACCTACATTATTAGAATTATCACTTCATGCATTACTAACAAAATTTGCACATATCATGAAAATAAAATATTGCTAGAACAACAAAAGGGCTGTTGAAGAAATCCCAGAGAATATAACAAAGACTTTGTTGTTATTTTAAGTTCTATATCAAGCCCTCAAGTGATAAAGAAGTAAACCAAATATTCTAAGCCATATTAATCCCAGCATAATAATTTAGAATTAAACTATAATTAATAATTATTTTTAAATCAAGGTTACTATGCCATTATATTTTTATTGTTGCACATTGCTTGCTTATTGTTATTCTATGGGTTAATTTGGCTTAGAATATTTTGTTTATAAATATTCCCCTAATTAGTTTCAGTTAGACATAGAAGCATTTACCACATACAGTAATTACAAGAAAGCATCTGATATTATATCCCATATAATTAATCCATATATTAAAATTATAAAGAATGTATCCATCATTAATAATTTTTTTACATCATTTAATAATTATATGGAAAACAGTATTAAAGTTGTGCATTAACAATACCAATACAGTGGATTCCGCTTAATTGGGACACCCACGTAATTGGGACAAATTTCAAAGAACGAAAACCAAACTAATAAACTAATACAAAATTAGCAAGTAGGGCTGTGAGGAAGTTAACTCTAACCTGTCCTATTTTTATTTTATTATGCACTTTATTATTTAAAATAACACATAGTGAGGCGGGTCGCCAACAAATCAAAGGAGGGCCGCGGTTTGTACATCCCTGCTCTAAAGCGTGTTAGTTTAGCGTAGCTCTTACCGTTTTTTACATTTTAGGTTAATTTGGATTAATTGGGTAAGTCCTCAAACAGTGTTAGCCCAGAGCCCCCAAAGTTAACGGTCCGCCCTTGCATAAACATGAAATAATATCTTGTCAAGCTTGGTATGATAAAAGCTGACGAACGAGGTGGTAAAAAAATATTCGAAATAACGTGACATGGTTTATAAATGCTCTTTAAGGCTGGGTCTCACAGGCGTAAAACGTGACGTAAATACGTCGGTGTATCGACGCTGATGATGTCACTTCCTGTATATTGCTAGACGCTGTGTCGTTACGCCGGAGATGGCTTTTCTTCAACTTTCTGCACTGCGCAAAGAGCACGTTGGCCATTCGTCCAATCAGAAGAGAAATTTGTTTTATTTTGATTGTTGAAACTTTGTTGCTCTCTGAAACGATATATATCACGCATCTATACATATCTTTTCGATTTTGAATTTTGCAACTGCAAAGCCATGACATTCAATAAATTTATGAATGAAGCCATCGATAAATAAAAGTTCTTGAGTTTTGCTATCCATATTGAATCAGCTAACTTCAAATGATGTCACTGTAATTAGCCAATAGCTAAACGACGTCGTTTATTTACGTCGCGTCGTACGCTTTCTGTCTGATCATCGGTTCGCTCGACGTTTCGTGGGCAACGCATTTATGTCAGCGTACTGACGTCGCGTTTTACGACTGTGAGACCCAGCCTTTAGGACAGGGCTGCCCAACCCGTCGATCGCGAGCTACCAGTCGATCTCGACAAGCTTTTTAGTTGATCGCAAGCCTCCGACCATCCTCCGATCAATTCGCTTGTTAAACTTCAACTTTACAGTACGTAGTAAAGGTGGTCTTGTTCTTGTTGAAACAAGAAAAGTGAAGTTATCCCTAAGTGTTTTCGTTCTCTGTGTCCATTATCATTTATTAAGATATAGCAGATCAGAGCAATCGGTAGAATTTAATAATATTTCAAAAACAATAAATGAAGATTATTTCGATGAATAAGCAAAAGTTTGTTGTAGAAATGCTTATACAAGCTCAAATGTCTTTTCTTTCTTTATTACTCAGGTCCGAACAACAGTATCTCATTGTTCTGCACTAAAAGGGTTAAATTTATTAAAAAATAAACTTCTACAATTATTTAATTTTTTTTATTTTAACCATAATTATGAGCGTAGAAAGGAAAATTAAAACTTATCATTATCACGATGAAAGGGAACATGATTTCTTTTTTCCATGGTTAATGAAAATGCTGTTGTCTAATATATAATTCAGTTGTTGCTATTCCAAAAAGGGAAATATCGAAAGTCATTTTCAAACAATGCTCTCCAATTATGAAAATTAATATCCGAAAGATTTTGAAATACGCTGAGCAAAAATTATAGATTTAAAATCGAACTTACATTCGCAACAAAATACGTTCGTAAAAATTTTAAGATGATCTCTTTCGTCATATAATCCAAATTTTGAATCAATTGCAAAATCTATTAATACATTATGCTAAATATCTCATTAAAATTTTTGTTTATGTCCCACATATTCGTAGTTATTTTCATATTTTCATGCTATGAAGAATTGTTTATTTTACTTAATAAATTTTAAATTATATAAATGACATTGCTATTTTTGTACTTTTATTCCCTGGATATCGGCAGATCGCTATATCGCTCCGGTGAAAAAAAGTAGCTCACGGTCATAAAGGCGATATAAAAAACAGATTCCCGAAACTGAATCTATGATGCTTAGGACATCAGAAGTTTGAACGTCCGCTATTTTTAAACTCCTAAAGTTGCAGGATTAATGTTATTTTAAGGTCGCGTTGATAGCAAGGTCCGGCCGAAAGTGAGGCAAACGAGGTTCTTGTCTCAAGTTGAATCTGGAAGCGGCACCAAAACTAAAGATTAAATAACTGCTTATACATTATTTTCGATTTTAAGTTTTGATTAATGTTTATATATGCTTTTTGTTTTGTTTTTATAATTATTAAACAAAACAATACAATAGTTTAGTTATTATAGAATTGTATCCTTATATGTTATTAGTGTTTCGGTAATTTTATTGAAAAATATACAATACAATACAATAACTAAACCTATTACATACTTAAAATAAAAATCTGTTTATGAAAATAAAAATCACTTTAAACATATTTTTTTTTATTTTAGTTTTACATTCGTTTATTTTTACTAAAACGTGTATCAGAGATGTATTGTATTTTAAACAAGTCATAGTTTTTTGATTAATTTTATTTCTATATTTTAGAAGAGGGGCAAATTTTCATTCTTTTCTCAGGAAAAAAATAATTCGGCTCGGCTCCGGTTAATTAATGTATGACCTTCCTGCTAAAATTCGTAAAAATTAATCAAATGATAATAGGAGGAAAACTAAATAGTTTGAATATCCGCCACCTTTAAATATTTGAGAGTATAAGGCTTAACAGGTATGTCATCTTTAACGGAATAATCATTCTGCCAAATTTTCTAAAAATTCTTTATTTAATTCAAATGATTATCTCAGAAGTTTGAGCATCTGCCATTTTTAAATATTACTTGATTCATCTTTAATATTTCTATTTAATTTTATAAATTACTAAGCAGTTCAGAAGTTATTACTGGAATCAAACAACAGATGGTGATCTTATAAGCCTCACTTTCCTTTGGAAAGCAGACTAAAAATCAATTTATAATAAACACAGTTGGCCTATATATCTGTTTTTATAGTAACACTTAGTAAATAATATATTCTTTTTATAGTATTGCATTTCTTATTTCTTTTAGAACATTTAATATTAAAAGAATTTTAATATTGATCAAGGTTATTTCTTATATATCTAGATTTTTTCAGAAGAGATCTGGACTCAAGCCGTTGACCTCGTTTTTTACTTGATGTTCCAATCCCACCTCAGAGTAGGTACTGAATTATCCCCGCTGCCTAGTACTCATTGGTTGAAAACCTGCTTAAAACAAAAAGCGAAGACCAAGGTAATTTATCAATCTATTCCTGACTTCAGTCTCAATTAAATTAATTGATCTAGAATACGAATTCATCTTATCCAACAGTAGAAGCACTAGCTTAAGATAAACACTTCAAAATTTTAACTAAAATTAAATAAATTTATTTTACTTTGATAATTGAATAAATTATCAAAATTAAAATAAGGATCATCCATAAAATACATTATGCTGTTAGGGGAGTGACTGGATAATAAATTTGTGACGATAAATGATGTAGAAAGAGGGGTCATGCAAATTGTGACGTCAAACTGTAAAAATAATTAGAATTTTATATTTCTATGATTAAAATTTTTTTATAAAATAAAATTTTTATGATTAATTGTTCGATAAATAAGACTATAATATAAAATATTTAGAATTACTGTATATTTGTTGCAAATTGCAAGACATTTCCTAATTCTAAAATATTTATATTTATATATATATTTTTATTTATATCCAGGAAAATATTTCCAGAATATAAATAAAAATAGTTTATTTATAAGTTAATTAGTTGTTTGAAAGTTTATTTTTAAGTTAAAGAATACAGTACAGTACTGTATATGTAACAAAGTACTAGTGTAAAGTAATTCCTATTTTCAACTATTTTATGCATTTTTTTAATTTTTACATAAAATCGGAGGAAAAAATTTTTAAGTAGATGAGGAGGAAGGTCTTCAAATTTGTGACGTTACTGCAGGAGGTCAAGCCTGGTGGGGCGAAAAATGACATAAGGGAGGAAGATGTTCAAAATAGCGTGATATAGTTGATAGATGATCTCCTAAAATTACATTCTACAATTATAAATGCATACTTAATATGGTAATTGAGTTGCCATATAAGTTGCGCTAAAAGTTCTAGAATCAGTACTGCTATTTATAATTCTAATTAAAATTAAGTTATGAGTTATTAAAGATCCGAATCAAATTTTAATAATTTAACTGAACTGAACTGAACAATGTATAAATTAAATCTCTTTTAACAAATTTCACAATAACGAACAACTTTTTTAAAATTATCATAGAGCTATTGTTTTGGGAAAATTATTGTAAATTTATATCGAGAAAAACCTCTCCGTACAGAATCTCTGTTTCAATAAATCGAAATCTCATCTGTTTCAATAGAATTTTTTCAGGTCAGTAAAATCATTTGTTTTTAATTTTTATGATATAAAGAAAAATTGTTTGTCATCTGATATGTTTACTGTTAAAAAAAATTATATTCTTTAAAACAGCATTTGTATACCAATAGACTGATAAGGTAAATCATCCGAAACGCATATCTAGATTCTGTTGTATAAAATAATGTCAGTAAATAAATGTCTTATGTTCCTGTTCTATATCTCTTCTAAGGATCTGTATCGTCTTGCTTTCGATTAAAACTTTAGATCGCTAAAATTTTAAAACAATTTTTTAAGTTTTAGCGATCATAATATGATAACTATATTTAAAAAAAATCTCATTTTAAACGGAATAAAATTCGGTATAACGAACATTTTACAGAAAAAAATTGAATAAATTCTTCAGATGCAAAGATAAAACATTTATACATTTATTTTTTAAATGGATGATTTTGCAATATCCACTTTGACTAAATTTAACGAAATTCGTCCAACGATATTCGGATGTTGTCCGAAGTTCAGTTACATACGAGATACGTGTGTTCCGTATATATTTAAGCATTTCTTGAATTTACAGTTTTGCGAATTTATTTTTGCAAATAGTTTAAGTACAATA
Organism: Olivierus martensii; assembly: GCA_000484575.1. Lineage (NCBI taxonomy): Eukaryota > Metazoa > Arthropoda > Arachnida > Scorpiones > Buthidae > Olivierus > Olivierus martensii. The sequence goes on from AYEL01088085.1 coordinate 22,695, forward strand.
TTTTTTTTTTTGCTTTCGGGATCGTTAAAATAAACAGAAGTTAAAGGCAACGATAATTTACATTTAAAAGAAAAAATTAATGATATTAGATAAGATGGATATTGGGAAGAAGAAAAGCGATATTGCTAAATAAGTTGGCTCAACTCCTTTAACATTCTTCACAATTTTAAAATATCGTAAAAGATTAAAGAAAATACTAGGGATCTTAAAGGAAAAAAATTCAAAACACTCAACAGGGCGACATTAAAATGTCCCGATTAAAAACAGTGTGTCCCGCTGTTCCGATCAAAGCGAATTTTATCCATAAAGTGACAATCTCGAATTTCAAACAACTAGTTTAGGTTTAAAGGAAATAATTACAATATATTTAAAATTTATTTATAATCCGATATCATAACTACTATCTAATAAAATTATTCCTTTTTTGTTATAATTTACAATTGTCTTCTATAACTACCACTTAGCTAAATAAAATTAAGATCAAGAAATTTATAGATTAAATTGTGTTCTTCTACATTATTTTTAAAGAAGTTGTAATTTTACATACATTACTGAATAAAATAATATTTATCAATAACGTTTCTATTTTTTGACTAACCTAAGCTATTGACCTTTAAATTTTATTTATTTTGTTATTTACAATTTGTGTAATAGGAGAGGTTGTTAATAGTATTAATGTCAATTATAAATGAATAATCAAAATTAAACTGATGCTCTAATGTATTAAACTTTAAATATCATTTAAATACCCTTATATCTTGTCAATTTTTTGAGGAATTGTAATAATATTTAAAGGGCAAAAAATAGTATGGAATAAGCATTAAAAATAGCATGGTATTATTAAAAAGCATAGTTTACCAAGAAAAAAGTAAGCTTACGTGCAAGCGAAATTGATGGGCCTCTACCTATTTAAGAACATTTAATTGGATTCGTGCATAGCATTACCAAATTATTACTTTTCGTTCTAAATCTAGTTCCTTTTTTGTTGTTAATGCAAAAATTCTAACCACAACGCTGCCGCGTTATTTTAAATACATTTTTATTTAAATTAGTGCTAAATTTTAGTGCTTTTCAAAAAATATATATTAAAATCCTTTTTAAAACATTTTGAAATTTTTATAAAAAAATAAATATGCTGTTAAATAGCAATATTTATACTGGTTCCAAGTTGGTTAACTCAATGAGTGGATGCGTGTTTAAACGAAGGTATAAAATCAAGCACAAAACTCATATCCTAAATAAGCTACAGAATAATTATCCCATATTTTAAAAATGAATCAAAACTGTGAGAGAATGCACAATTTGTTGATAAGAAATATTTGAAATCTCCTAATTTTCATTCAGTATTAATTGATGATATACATGTAGTGACGAGATTACACGCAAAAAAAGACAGTTCTATACATTTCCGATCTTATTCGTGAAGTTTCTGATAAATTAATATTTTTGAATATATTCAAATATGGATAATCAGAGTATTTGCGTATTTTTAATAACAGAATCGAGAAAAAAAGCTTTGGCATTGATATAAGAATAAATATGGCGGTCCCTCCGCTGCATCCATGCTCCGCTGTCAAAGGACGCGCTACTAGCACAAAGAGGGCGCAATAAGCGTAGTCCGCTTTATATACTATATTTTCAGTCATATTTGTGCGGTATCTGACATTTAAATCCTATTAAAATATTAATTTATGAACCACATATTTACTTATTTTTAATAATAGAATCGGGTAAGATAATGTATTTTTGTTAAGCAACTGCTCTGGAGCATCAGTAAGATAATGTATTATTGTTCGGAATAAATATGTCGGATAGTTAACATCATTTTTATTAGAAATGATGTTGACTATCCGACATATTTTCGACAATGAATATTAATTCCGTCAATTTCCTACAGAAATGACAAATAAATGCTATACTATAGCATTTATTTGTCATTTCTATAGAATTTATTGTTTATAAATTTATAATTTGCATATTTTGTTCATGTGTTAATAAACATGTTTTTTTTTTCTAATTTACTTTTAGTATAATACAGTATTTTTTTATGAAGAGACTTCAACCCTACACGGATCCCCTTTGTTCGTAGAGTCGTGTCCACCGCAAATTCTGTTATCCCGGTTGTTATGCCTTTGTTAAAAAATATCAAAGTTAGATATAAAAAACAGATTCCCGAAACTGAATCTATGAAATACAGTCACCGTATGTATAGCTTCAACTGTTTTGATCTGCAGCAGGAAAGTAAGTTTCGATCACTTATAAGACTGCCAATTGAGGAAAATTCGAGAACTTATATCTATAGTAATTTTTATAAATTTTACCGTGTTTGTTAACTAAATATTAAATTTAATTCAATAAGAAAGATAATTTCCTTTCGAGTAAGAAACAGAATTCACACACTGTATCCATGTGTTATAAAACCCATTAAAATTTTCTCTTGTCTTACTAATGGCCTATCATATTTCAATGAAAATCGCTTTCCTCTTTCCTCCTGCTTTCCAATACTTTTCTCATTTTGACATTTATTCTTCAGAGTTAAACTGTAAACTGTAGTCCTTTAGTCCTTCATAAAGGAAAGAAAAAGAATGAAATTAATTTAATTAAATTAAAAAACGGTCTACTTGTTTAATTTTTAAAAATATTTTAATTATTTCGGAAAATTTTATCTTAAAAATATATATTTAACTTATTTATTAATACACTAAATTCAGTATTTGCAAATATAAATTATATATAAAACAGAATTCACCCACTGTCTCATCCATGTGTTATAAAACCCATTAAAATTTTCTCTTGTCTTACTAATGGCCTATCATATTCAAGGATGCATTCACCCAAAAATTTAGCAAATATACAGAACTTTCACAAGAAATTAAGCATCTTTGGGGAATGCAAAACATGGTCACAATACCCATCATTATTTCTTCAACAGGAGTAATCGTTCAAACCCTACACAAAAGCATCAAAACACTAGACATATGAAACACTTCAGAAAGCATCACTACTCAATACATGCAACATAGTAAGAAAGTTTCTCAGCACTGTTACAGACAGTTAGTTAACTAATGTTTAAAACATCACTAGTAGCTATGTCTTGACTTGTGTGCAACATAGCACTTTGACCAGGAGATATTCCACATTGATGTACTGTAATAATAATAATAAAATAATATATTATAATCTAAATTTATAAATAATTATATCAGGCTATATTATCTGTCACTAATAGAATATAGTGATGCTGCTTATATTATATAACCCATACAAATAGTATAAAATCCAAAAAACAGGAATAACAAAAATTGTAGAATTAGGAAAGAACAGATATACAGTAAAAATTTATGAAGTCAGTATGAGCCAAAGTGTAGAGAGATTTGACCAGGCAAAGTAATATCCTAATATAAGAGATCCCCATTATCTCAATCGGAAACATCAACGGAAATGCAATAATATTTTAAAATACCATATCATATGATAAAGTTGAATATGATTAAAAACATAACTAAAAAGCAATCAATCAAATTAACTATGATAAGGAGTCCAACTATTTTTAACTTAGAAACAAAAAACATAAGAGATCTAATAAACAAAAAGCAGGAGTATATCATATCCCAGTACGGAACCATGATTTAGATAATGAAGAATTTTATGTGGGTGTGACTAGTAGAGCATTAGAAGAATTAAAGAACACCATAAAGATATTATGAAAGAAGATTTGTGTAATGCATTGGCAAACAAATTTTATGAATTGGACATAGAAATTAAATAGGAAGAGAGAAAAATTATAAGAGAAATTGATAAAATAGATATGTTGCAGAAACACTCGAAATATTAAAAAGATAAAAACAAGGCAATTTAATTAACAAAAATCAATCTGAAAATACATCGGTGGCATGGCTATACATATTAGTAATAGATGATATAGACTGATACTTATTTATAAATTTAGATTATAATATATATTATAAGATTTATATTATTATTATAAATATTATAAAAAAATACTAAGTACTACGGCTATCAAAGTTTTCTTTTCAAAAGTGCAAATACTAAATACTTTTTAGAAATAAAAGCTGGCTATTGAAATAAATCTGGAATTAGCTATGAAAAATAAATTAAATTACAAATAATAAATAGAAAAAATTGAATTAAAATCAAGAATGTATTTCGAATATTATCAAAAACTGCTCTTAAAGGTATTCAACTTGGTAAATTTTAAATACAAGCACTATAGGAGCATATTCATTTGTTTAATTCCATCTTTTTAATTGAACATCCAATAATCCGACAAGCCCCAGCACCATAAGTGTTGGATTAGGGAGACTCTACTGTACTTTAATTCACATAATAAAAATGCAGATTCATCTAATTGCTGTATAATTAACAATTATTTATATTTTTGAGTTTATATTAATTTATAAATCATTTACTGCCAATTTTCTACCCTGTTATATATGCAGTTGATTTTGAAGTAATGGGATTTGAAGGACAAGAAAAGTATTGCTATGGTCAAGAAAAATAAAAGTTCATATTGTGGAGAATCGCGACTATATAATCGTATAGTGTGCATTTTCTCTTATAATTAACCATTAATTGTATGAATAGATAAGTTAAAAAGAAAAAGGAATGTGAAGTTTAGATGAATGGAGTTTCTTGTTCGCTATGGAAACTTCTCCCAATAAATAACACTAACACTAACACACACTAACACTAACACTAACACACACTAACACTAACACACACTAACACTAACACTCACTAACACTAACACACACTAACACACACACACTAACACACACACACTAACACACACACACACACACACACACACACACAAAAAGATAGATTATATATACAGTGGATTCCGCTTAATTGGGACATGTCGGGCCAAGCCATTTTATCCCAATTAAACGGCTGTCCCAATTAAATGAAGTAATAATAAATTTTAAAATAAAACATGTAATTCGTAGGTAAATAAATAATAGGCAAAAAATAATAATTAGGTACCTAATTATTAGTTTTTTACCGATCTCTGTCTTCAATACTGGGCTGCTGATATTCATTGATCTAATGCTTCTTCGACTTCTGAATCCTTTCCATCATGCTTTTCTTATGGACAGTTCCTGGAATTTCTTTCTGTTATGCCCACTTCTTGCACAGTTGCTTAGTTCTTGAAATTTCTTTCTCTAATGCCCACTCCTTACACAGTTGATTTTATTTTTGTAGGAGACACGTCTATGGTTAGATTTTGGTTTATTTCAGCGAGTCTATGATGGCTTGAATTAAATGGCTGGCTTTTAATTTTATTCAGCCAAGCAATTTTACTTGTGTAAAATCCTTTCTTGACATCTTGGCAAAGATTAGTGTATGTATGTGTAGCCATACTTTCGAAAAATCCCTAAAATATATCAAAAATTGAAAATTCCTTTTCTGCTACTGTCCCAATTAAGCGAAAAGTTGTCCCAATTAAGTGTTTAAATTTTGTATTAGTTTATTAGTTTGCTTTCGTTCTTTGAGATTTGTCCCAATTACGCGGCATCCACTGTAATTATAAATAAAAGAAATACTTGTGTAAAGAAATATAAACATCCTGAGAAAGGTGTTAAATTAACAACGATAAACAATCGATTAATGTGTCACATTTAATCGCAGAATTTTAACAACATAAATCTCAATGAAATACGAGTTATCATGGCGACGATGCAAAATCAAATTGCGTGCAGGTGTCGCCAGGAATGTGATAATGTAAACTAAAGGTTAAACTTTATAATAACAAATACGTGGGAAGGAGAAAAGAAAATAAAAAAGAAGAGAATATCCAAGTCAATGAGTCTGAGAGAAGGTGCTGTTAAGGAAGGTGTGTCCCGAAAGTTGTCCGGAGAAAGGATCCGTATAAAACTAAAGCTGTGTTAGTGTTAGTGTTAGAGTGTGTGTGAGTGTGTGTGTGTGTGTGTGTGTGTGTGTGTGCAGCAAAAGAAGTTGGAAGGAAGTAAAGAAGGAACTGTAATAAAGAAGAAAAACGAAATAACTGTTCCAAGGAAGAATCAGCTTGTTATTTAGAGATATTTCAACAATTGGAACTTTAAAGACTTTATTAATTAATTATAAAGGTATTTATCCTCCAGCTGTATTCTGATGCGCTGCTCCCTGTGTTCGGGTCAGCAGCATTTGTAAAAGGAGATCTCTCTCTCTCTCAATAAAAATCCAGATTTGTTTTTCAACCGTATCATTGTCTGTCATTGCATCACTGGAGATTTTCTCTTCTCCATCCTTAACTCACAAAAGAGCTGCATATCTGCGCTTTTGGCTATCAAAAATATCCTGATGCCACAGTCGCTCCGCGGGCCTCACAATATGTTTTAACAAAAAATCATTCAGATATTTTTTAAAATTCTATATTTTTCTTACAAATCATGCATATATCATCATCATAAGATATAAATTTTGAAACAGAAAAAAGATATTTGCAAAATATTAAATATCACAAAAACATAATTTTAAGAGAAATGCTATATAATAAATGAATTTTTAAAGTTATCAATTAAATATATAAAAAAATGCTAATATTCATTAATTTTTTTACTTCACTAAAGAAGAGCAGATAATCTCATTAAAAATACAGTAAAGTTTCAGAAGGGCTAAAATTATCCTGCCATAACAATAATAAATTAAAACAATTAGAGTATCAAAGTACTGACAAAATTTTGGCTTTGCAATAGAAAATGAAAATAAGACAAGATTATAATTTTGTTTCTGCAGTATAAATTATTATTAATATAATGTTACAAAAAATAATCACATATCTAGCAATGTAGTGTCAAACCGATATATTGGCATAAAAGTGATATATATATAGAGTGACCCATCTAATCTGATTTTAAATAATAATGGAAATAGCATCTCCAATTCAGTAATCACAACATTTTCTGGGGAAGTTATGTATGCTGAATCCAAAAGTCAAATGACCTTTCTCTTCAGAGATCATCTTCAAGATTATTTGGTACATATTTCACAAACTATGAGCGATGGGAGGACAAAGACATTTTAGAAAGTTTTCCAAAGTTTTTCATTGCTTATTTTAATTTATTTAATTACAACTAGCCAATTAGGAGGAATTAATATAATCAAAGACAAATTGCTTTAATAAATTCAAAGTAAATGTTAGCAAATTAGAATAGAATTATTTTTGTTGTATAAAGCTGAAGAAGGAATATAAGAATTCCAAAAGCATTACTTTGAATTTATTAAAGCAATTTGTCTTTGAATTTATTAATTCCTGCTAACTGGCTAACTGTAATTAAATAAATTAGAAAGTTGAAGAGCATCACTGAATTAATCTAAAAGTGAATTGAAAATAATGCATTAGTTGAGAGGAAAAAAAACGAAGAAAAATTGCATATCTGGGACATATGATGTATCACAAAAGATACCACATTCTACAATTATTAATTGAGGGCAAGATTGAGGGGATGAGGAAGCCTGGAAGAATATTTTGGCTTTGCAATATAAGGGAATGGACTGAGCTCAGTTCTGAACAGTTGTTCAGAACAACAAGCGATAGGAAGGAATTCGCCAGAATGGTCGCCAACCTCCAGTAGGAGATGGCACCTCAAGAAGAAGAAGAAGAGAGGAAAAAAAATCAGAAGAAACAAGATTTCAAAATTGAAATAGTTAAAAGGTATTAATTTGCAGCAGGGAAAATTGGATTGGTCCAATAAACTAGTACTAAAATTCAAAATAAATAATATTTCATTTTTTTACTAATGAAAAAAAAAGCATTTTGTACATAAACATAAAATTAAAGCAATAAAATATATAAAAATGATGATAGTCATATTAAGCATTTGCTTTAGGTTAATGTTGTACAAAGATTTTTCCCATTGGAAAAGAAATAAAATGTTACTTCTTTTGAATTTTAATAGCTATTTGTTAGGCCAATTCAGTTTTCCCTGCCACAAATTAAGATTAATACCTTTTAATTATTTCAGTTTTGAAACTTTTGTTTCCTCAGATTTTTTCCCCAATAACTAAATTATTTTCATCTTTACATTAATTTGATGCACCTTAACTATGATGTATTCTTCAACTTTCTAATTGTCTTTGCCTCCTATCTCTCACGGTTTGTGAGATATGTATGAAATGATCTTGAAGATGACCTCTGAGGATAAAGATCTTTTAATTTTTAGATTCAGCATACACAACCTCCCCGAAAAAATGTTATGATTATTAAATTGGAGGTATGCTATTTCCATTATTACTGAAAATCAGTTAGATGGGACACTCTGTATATGCCAATACATTTAACTTATGGTTGCTTTAATGCAAATTTGTTTTTAGGAAGGTACTTAAAAAGCTCAATCCAACCAAATGAAAAGATAGGAAATAAAAGTTAGTATTTGAATATGATTCATTATATTTTTTATTAAATCTTCAAAAATTTATTTACTTATTTATCTACTTTAGAGTACAGTGAAAACTGAGTTCACGACCACCTGTGTAAGAAGACCACCTGACGTAATGACCACGATTTTATGGGAACCAAATTTTTTCCCATAGAAGTAATGCTATTTGACCCTCCATAAGACGACCACCTCAATAACCCAATCACGACCATCATTTTAGTAGACCAAACATAAAGTGAAACCAAGTATTTTTTATTAAATATGTGGGAGAATTTTTTATTTAAAGTTAATCACTGGATATAACTGAAGAGGGTGCTATGCCGAAATGCATTTTATTACCATGGTTGACTGCTTTATTCTGTTTCATTTTAACTAAATTGATGTATTATTCAGGTTTAAATTTTAATTTTTGATAATTGTTTATTCGTTGCGATGTAAAAAGATGTACAAGAAAAGACTGTATTACAAGAAAGCCTATAAAATGTATTTAATCATAAAGTGAAACAGTCTATGACAACCATAATTTTTTAACATCGCTACTAATTGACTATTTTTATCGCTTATATCAGTATGTTTTTTGTTAAATTTAAATTTCATTAAGTCCAAGAATATGCAATTGAAAAATTGCACCGTGGGAATTTTTCCCATCATTCATACACGAGAATGACAGAGCGCTGGAATGACGAATCTTGGCGTTATTTCTACTTTAATGCGATAATTTTTATAAGCACGTTACTTAGATTTCTATTTATGATATGATAATTAAATTTTGTATTAAAAACATCAAAACTCATAACTTGAAGACCTATGGCGAAGTATATAGGGAAAACAGGAAAAGTGAAAACAAACAGCCATCGGATCCAGATATTTGTATTCTATGCAAGCGTATTATGCAAATGTGATCAAATGATCACATTTGTTGAATCACGTTTGATGCTATCACTGCACTTTGAATGTCAAAACATGGCTAAACAGAAAGTTAGTGCTTTGAATTTAGAACAGCAAATACAAGTGATTGAAGACAGTAAGAAAGGTCTTTCTCAATGAGCATTAGCAGAAAAATTTAACACGGGAAAAAACAGATCCACAAAATATTCTCTCAGAAAGAACAAATTCTAGCTAAATGGAGGAACAACGGAAATCGCAACCTTAAGCGAATGACACCCTGCAAGAATCAAACAGTAGATGAACTTATGTGGAAGTTGTTTCAGCAAGCTCGTGCAAAAGGAGTTCCTATATCTGGACCAATCATTCAAAAAAAAGCCCGAGAATATGCAAGTGCTGCAGGAAATGAACTTTTTAAAGCAAGCAATGAATGGATAGAAAGCTTTCACAAAAGACATAACATTGTGTTTCGAGCAGTTTGTGGAGAGAGCAAATCAGCACCTGAAGAGGATGTGCAGGACTGGCTATCACATTTATCATCCATCGTCGAGAGTTTTAATTTAAAAGACATTTTTAATATGGACAAAACTGGTTTATTTTATCGTGCACTTTCCACTAGAACAATGTTAGTCAGAGGAGATTCATCTGCAGTATGCAAAGTATCAAAGGAACGAATCACTTTAATATTGTGTATCAGTGTAACTGGAGAAAAAAAAAAAAACCACTGATCATTAACAAAGCTCTTCATCCACGTTATTTCAAGTGCACTGATTTTTCAAAAACGGAAGTTAAATGGCATGCCAATTCCAAAGCTTGGATGAATTATTTGATATTTACTGACTGGTTAAATAAATTTAACAATCATATGAAAAAAGAAAACCAATTTGTTCTCCTCCTAGACAATGCACCTTGCCACAATTTTGATAATCTTGATCTCACCAATGTTTAACTCCAATTTTTTCCTGCCAATACGACAAGAAAACTTCAGTCCTTAGATCTAGGAATCATTCAAAGTTTTAAACTTCATTACCACTGTCAATTTTTACAAATGCTTGTTGCCAAATTAGACGAATCTAAAGATGCAGCTGAAGCGGCCAGAAGAATCATAACTGCTGATGCGGTTCATTGGATGAAAACCTCTTGGGATGCTGTATTATCATCAACCATTGTAAAATGCTTTTCAAAATGTGGAATTGGAACTGATTTGACTCCAGATGTCAACAATAACCAAGAAGAAAATTTGTTTTCTGAAGTTATGGAATTAGGAAACAATGCTTTTGTTCAGGTTGAACAAGAAGCAATCAATGAAATTGTACAATGCTATGAAGTTGAAGATGACGACTGAGAACAAAGAATTCTTTAACAAGCTAATGAAAATGTTACAACAGAAGAATGCAATGACAGCAATGATTCTGAAAATACAGTGGATGATATAATCAGTTTGTCACAAGGACTGAAACATGATGAAAAATTAAAAAAAGTGGCATCAACAATAGAAAATAATGAACAGTTGTTGTCTCAATTAAACGACTTTGAACAATGCTTTGCTGTAGAAATTATAAAAAATAAACGTGTGATGGGACAAACCACTACTGATAGTTTTTTCCATACTAATTAAATAAGTTGTGTTTTTGAACAAATGATAAACTGTGTAAATTGTTATATATTGTGATTATAAACTGTAATAAAAACAAATGTTTTGTTTTAAATAAAAAATAATCATTTTGTTTCATTTAAACATGATGTATTATAATTAACCTATATAAGCTGACTACCTGTATAAACAACCAGTTTTGATTGGAACAGGAGGTGGTTGTCTTATACAGGTTCTACTGTATTTATTAAAGTAAATATTATGAGTTTATGCAAAACCAAATGTATCTAATTCAAAAATAAGTTATATATTTTAATTATCAAATAAATATAAACATTTTAATGAATCAACTTTGAAAGAATATATTGATAATTATTCACCTGACCATCTCTACCAATTTTTACTTGCTTTCCTTCATTCCATGGATTATACAAATGTTGGGTTTTTGTAAAAGGCAATTCTCTCCTGAAAAATGAAAAATTAAACTTTCAGTAATAAATAAATATATCTACAGTAGAACCTCAATTTAATGGATTCTGCTTTAACAGATTTTGGATTTAATGGACAAAATATTTGGATTAAATTTTTATTTGGTTTTCAACTTTGAAATTCCCACTAAGAATAGTGGACAATAGTAGTTGTATGCAATATTTCATTATATAGAAAGAATTTCAATGTTATCCTATGGAGTAGGCTTAGCAAATCAGCATGAATTATATTCATACATGTTTATTTAGATAATTCTGTGTTGCCACCTGACCGGTTTCCCCCGGAAAATGTCCGGTTTTTTGAATAATGATCCAGTAATTGGTTCATTGGTCCGGTTTTCTTCGAAATTGAAAATTTACAAAAAAAAGTTAAATATACAAAAAATAGATAAATATATAAACAAAATAAATTTAAAAGAAAATGGTGATGATATTTTAAATAAAATTTCCACTATTAAAGAAATAGTGGAACATTTGGAAGAGAAAATTAAAAAGGAGAAAAGTAACTCACAATTATGGGCATATATATTACGAAAAGACAATTTTCCTATCGTACAAAAATTAATTGAATTTATACTTAGCATTACAACATCCAATACATATATTGAGAAAATTTTCTCTTCAATGAACAAATTATGGTGGAATAAAAGTAATAGATCAACAGCAGCAAAAGTAAAAGCAGAATTATTAATCTGTAATAATTATTAAATATTAATTGTACCGATTTTTTTCGATAAAATAATAAAAAATAAAAAGATTTTGGAAGCAGTGCAGAGCAATAAAAAATATAATTTTTGTGATTTTTATGAACTTTTTTTATTTTTATATCATATTGCTTAAGAATTATTTAATATATTTACATTGTTATTTGTATTTTTTATCAGAAGTTGGCTTTTTTCATGTTTCTATACTTTATATAACTAATAAACATTGTACAAAAAAATTTTTTTTTAGTGTCCAGGTTTCGATCACTGACTAGGTGGCAACACTGAGATAATTGCATTTTATATAGAGGAAAATATAATTGTAATGTTCATATTTCTTTTAAGACTATGCACTCTGCTTTAGTCTTCAAGCAGGAAAAAATTAATTATCCCTGATTAATTACAAAAATGCTTTTGGCTAATGCAACCCTTTTCACACTACTAGTTTAAGTGTCTACTTTACACTTAAACTATTCAGAATACAACTATTTTCTAATGGACAAAGAAATAAATTTTATAGCTTAAAAGAATATCATGATATTAATGATGCATTTGATATTTTTCTGTCATATCATCATAATCATATTGTGTGTTCTTAAATTACATCTTTCACTAATTTAACAATTTACATATACAAATTATTAAATTATCAAATAATGCAATTTACCATATTGTATTTTAAAAAAGTTTTTGTTTTAATGGACTTTTGCATTAGATATTATCAATTCCTATTAGTCCATTAAACTGAAGTTCTATTGTATTTAACAATACCTTAAGATATATTTATTAAAAATTAATAAAAATAATTGTTTTTGTCATCAAGAAATCTTTGCATAATACATTGATAAAACAAAAATTTTTTTAAACAGAATTAACAATAACTCAGTTATAAGAAAACATGTATAAAGTTCCAACAATTTTTTAATGAATATTTTCTGCTACTCTAAATTCACTTATCAATCTTAATATGGTCATTAAATTCAGTAGATGGTACAATATCATCCATGAAGTAAACAGAGAATGGGAATATTTTAACCAAATTTGATTATAATAAGCACATATTTAATAAAGAAAGTTATAATGAGTAAATATTAAATCAAGTATAATAATGACAGCTTTGATCAATGGTAATACATTTATAAAAATCTTCTAAATTTTCATTCACTGCTTACTTTAGTTTATATAATTATTTAATTAAAACTAGCCAATTAGCAGGATTCAATTTACTTACAGATAAGTTGCTTTTATAAAATTAAAAGAAGCGCTTTCAGAATTCTTATATTCCCTCTTCAGCTTTAACCATCAAAATTAATTCTGTTCTAATTCGTTGTTGTTTAAATTTAAAATTGAACATGATTATAAAAATAAATTAAAGCACATACCATAATAAACTGATTTTCTAATTTAATTTTAAAAGGTTTTTTTAAAAGTTATAATGTTAATAAATATGAAGAAACATTTTTATAAATAATGTTCAGTGTTAAATTAATTTAAGCAAAATTTTCAGGCACTGCTAAGTTTTTTATAATAAAGTTATAATGTTAATAAATATGTTTCTTCGTATTTATTAATATTATAACTTTTAAAAAACCTTTTAAAATTAAATTAGAAAATCAGTTTATTATGGTACGTGCTTTAATTTATTTTTATAATCATGTTCAATTTTAAACAACAATGAATTAGAAAAGAATTAATTTTGATGGTTAAAGCTGAAGAGGGAATATAAGAATTCCGAAAGCGCTTCTTTGAATTTTATAAAAGCAACTTATCTGTAAGTAAATTGAATCCTGCTAATTGGCTAGTTTTAATTAAATATTTATAAAAATCCTTAAAAAGAGAGAAAGTTTGATTTTATAAATCACTATCATATATCAGAAAAAGAAAAAACATGTGAAAATTTTTAAAAATCATCTACTTTTTCTAATGACTTTTGTCTCTTTTTTTTCTCAGTTTTTGGTTTCTTATTTCTGAAACAGGATGGATGTCAACTTGATTTTGAGTTTTTCTATCTTATTAACTAGCTATTTTAAATTACTCACTATATATATATAGTGATTAGATTATATATAGTGATTAATTTAATCAGATACTAATAAAATTAATCACTATATATAATCAAAATAAAATCAGTAACATAATACTAAAAACCAGCACTGTACACAGTAGAGGGTAATTCAATAAACATCATTTATTTACAGAACTAACGCGTTCGGCATGTTCTGCCATCTTCAGGTTTTAAATCAAAACGAATTTGTTCGTTACTCATTCTTTTTTACAAAAGAATTCAGAATTTACAAAATATCAAATACAACAGCAAAGATGTATTCGTGAAATATGATTTTGAAAATCTATACCCATCGTTGTATTTAGAACCCACCTGCCTGATCTTTTACAGGTTTCTACTAGAGAACGTACCGGGTGCATATCACATAACACCTTTGTTAAGGGAGTTAACCCATTTAATCTGTTATAAATCATATTTCATGTTTAGAGATAAAATCTTTGAGCAAATCAGGGGCATGCCAATAGGTAGTCCGATTGCAGGAGTCCTCGCCGAATTAGTCTTAAGGAGCTTTGAAGCTGAAAAAATCAAGAAGTTTCAACTGAGTTTAAGGTTCTACATAAGGTATGTGGACAATGTCCTGACGGTATGGGCCAATAAAAAGGATATACATGTCTCTACTGAAGAGTTCACTATGGAAACTTTAACTCTAAGAATGGAACAGATGCACGACTCCTCAATAAACTAAATGGACTTCAAGATAATTGTAAACGATGGGCACATAGTGACTTCAGTATTTAGAAAACCGTCCTATGAACCAATACTGATACCCAAGTGGTCAAACGACCCCATATCATACAAAAAAGGCTGCCTTTAGGTACTTTTTTAGAAGAGCCTTAATATATAGTATGCATGAAGAAGACTTATATAAAAAGGTGGATTATATTATTAGAACTGGAATACAACACGGGTATACGAGATCCTTCATTCTAAGCATATTTAATCGTACAAAGAAAAGTCTTGAACAAGATATTAATAGTACTGAGAATCCACAAGTAAGTGGAAGTAATGCTAACCAAAGAGAAAGCTATATGCCTGTGCCCCATACTTTAAGAAATTACGCTTTTCTAAAAAGATTAGCGAAGAGGGATAATAAGTGGCTTACGAGTCTATGCCCTCCTACAATATTCAGTGTTTTAAGAAATGAGAAAGATCCACTTAATGATTATGAGAAGATGGGCATATATAAAATACCTATTGAGAACATCAGCATGCATCAACAGTCGTCGTACATAGGGGGTAACAACAAGAAACTTAAGCCAAAGGATAACAGAGCATAAAAAGAACATAGCAACAGATAAGTTAAATACAGCACTATCTATAGAAGCTTATACTAATGATACGAGAATAGGTTGGGATGAATCCAAAGTGATAAAAACCATCAAGAAGAGAACACATGCATATATGATGGAAACTTTAGAAATAATGAAAATACAGAGCGAAGAAACCTTGGTGAATGAAAAGGTAACCGGGCTACCTGATTCATGGAAATTTGCTCTGAAGAACCTAGGGCATTAAAAGACTAATATGAGTGTGAATCATAAACCCTTTGAAAAACTGTGATAGTACAGCTTTATGTATAGACTCTATGTTATGATGTTATTATGTTTTATTTATTTTTATTTAGTTTACCCATGCTCTTTACTATGGAAGATGATGTAATGGGTAACCATGGTAACTGTGTGTATTTATTTTAATTTTTGTTTGTTTTATCTTTCCATTTAAATTATTCTAGAACTCTGAATTCTTTTGTAAAAAAGAATGAATAATGAACAAATTTGTTTTGATTTGGAACCTGAAGATGGCAGAATATGCTGAAAGCGTTAGTTCCGTAAATAAACGATGTTTATTGAATTAATAAATAATAGTGATAAATAGATAATATAATAGTGCACGTTATATATCGAGAAGCACGGAGTATTTTTAAATAGCGAATAATTTTGAAGATAAATACCTGTCGATTTCTTGACAATCTTCCTTCGACAAAATGCTTGTATTGGAACACTTGAGTTATTGCTTGATGAATACAGTTCTATAGAGTTCTATAGTTCTTGAGGACTGTAGAACTGGCGTACACAAAAATTCTTTTAGACGAACCTTTCAGCTAACTTCGACATCAGTTGGTATCTGCTGGAGGGAGGTTCTTAGGCCGACTTCTAGAGATGACACTGCTCCTTCGCCGAGAGAGACGAATTCTTTCAATTTCTCTGCTTCTAACTTCGTTGTTGACAGCAAGTCTTTCGCTTCCTCTCTCTGTTGTTGAGGGGATCTCCGTCGCTGAGAGTGAGAGCAAATCTTTTGATTTGTCTGTTTTCTGACTGTTTTTCAGCCTTTTTAAAGTAGAGATCTGTATGTTGCCATCCGTTGTGCCGATGTCAAATTTTCTTCGATTAGCGGATGTGATTAATCGGGAAGATGATCTCACGTGTCGATGTTCCGAGTCGATTTACCTTCTTTCCCTCCTTTTAATGAATTGATAAAAGTTTTCTCCTTCCTCTGACGGAAGTGAAGTTTTAATTATAATGTTTTTGATGGAAAACAAAACTTATTTTAGTACACTGTAACAGATAATAATCTCAGTCTATCCGGCTTTAAAGTTACTAAAAAGGGGAGGTCTGAAACGGGGTCGGATCCTTACAGCATACACTTGAGTCTTGAGTCATCCCCACAGAAAGAAAGCCAACAGATTTAAATTGGGAGAGCATGCAGACCATGCAATTGGTCTCATTCTGCCAATCCACTGATTTGGAAACTTTGATCCATCACACACACACACACAACACACACACACACACACACACACACACACACACACAACACACACACACACACACACACACACACAAAAAAAAAAAAAAACACAACACACACACACACACACACACACACACACACACACACACACACACACACACACACAAAAATTAGTGTAAACAATATACAACTACAAAACCAGGAAGAGCTAATCATTTTCAAATGTTAAATTGCTCTGTTCAAAAATGAATGCTGCATTTGTAAAACAGTTATGTTTCATTTAAATAATCAGTCACTAATTTAATAGACAATTTGTTCTCGATACTTTTAATTTTTTAAGATAGTTTATAAATACAGTCAATTCTTGTTATTTGCGGATTCCATATTTGTGTATTTGACTATTCGCATAAATTTATTTGCAACCACAAAATCGATTTTCACAGAACTTTCACGCTTATTCATGAACTCCCACTGAGCAGCGAAAATACTGTTACCAATGTAAATCTCTCTCTCTCTAATAAAGGAATTGTTTGTTACCAAATGTAGTCTCTGTATCGTTTTGCTAGAAAAATGTCATTACCTATCCTTGCTCACTTCAGAGACTGCAAGTCCCACAGAAGAATGTGACCCTATGCTTGAATGCAGCCTCAAATTTAGGTGCACAGGAAGCATTTGCATTTGCTTCCTGTGCATTTGCTCTTTATGCTGAGATTTTTGATCTGAGGCAAAAAGCAATGCAGACAAGGCTGACACAGTTTTTCAATGCAGTTCAGAAAGACAATGTGTCAGCTGCCACATCAAATAACTACCCATCAAAAATAAGATTTTATTTGCTACATAATTAGTGTTTTAAAAAATGAAATAAATATTGCTGTAATTATAATACTATATGTAGTACTGTATACATGTTAAATAAGATGTTTTTGAACAAAAAAGCAGACACAAAGCAAGGATGAAAATGCTGGAAAGAAAAGTTCACTGGAACCTAACTATATTTTCCAAAGGCATAATGGTTCGGTATTCGCTAATTCAGTATTCGCGAAGAATTTATAGAACATAACTACCACGAATAATGAGAATCGACTGTAGTTAAAATTTATAGATGATTTTAAAAATGCAAATAAACATATTTTAAAAAAATTTTTTGACTGAATTGGAAATAATGTCATGAAACTTTCACATGTTATCATTGAAATGGAGCCTCAAATCAAAAAATGCAATTAGACTTTTTTACTCAGAATTTTATCTTCTGCAAGCTTTTAAATTTTAACACAACCTTTTTGAATCACCCTGTATATGTACCTTTTTCATTTAAAATCTAGGATTATGATACAGAATATTGTTCAATATCAATATGGGCATATCTTATCAAAGGAGAATAAAATAGCACTTATAGCAGCTGAGAAAATAATTTTATTAACAAAAAAACACTAACGTTTTCGGCTTTATAGCCATCTTCAGGCAATTCGTTCTAAAATTTGAATTTGATTCGAATTTTAGAACAAATTGTCTGAAGATGTCTATAAAGCCGAAAACGTTAGCATTTTTTTGTTAATAAAATTATTTTCTCAGCTGCTATAAGTGCAATTTTATTCTCCTTTGATAAGTATTTGAGTCTAAGCAGTATTAAAGTTACAAATGTTTTAATCCAGTCTTTCTAAAGAGCCTTAGGAGGCCCAATGTTTCTTTTATTTTATGGCATTAAGTGTTAAAGTAAGGGGGCAGCAGATAACTTATTTGCATTATTCCTACAAGTTTTATAACTAAAAGTATAAAATCGGACAATGATTATATTTATATGCAAATTTGTTACTAATACACTAAAGACTAATGGAAATGAGCTTATTGTATCCATGGCCTGATGATTTTTCAAAAATTCTCTAAATTCATGTGTTGTTCTATTCATTTGAAATATTTAGGATAGAGAGAAAAAATTTCACATTTTGCAAAAAAAGACTGATATTTTTTTAACCAAGAATGATGATTTAAAAAATTTTGAAATATTTTGTGGTATGCCAAAAACATTTTTGTTTCTTATATATTAGATTAAGTAGATATATTCCAATTTTTTTTTTATCAGTGTCATCAATAAAAATCTCTGCTATCTTCTAGAAAATATAAATCTCATATAAACACCAATAATGGAAGTACAAAAGTGGTGATGATTTATTTTCGTTTTAGGAAAAAATAAATAAAATTAAAAAATTTGTCCCTAGATGGATCACTTGTGTCAGATCTATAAAAACATGTCTCATACTATTTAACAGAAAACTAGCAACATAGTAAATATGGTTTTATATTGAATTTAATTTGTCTGTCTGTCTTAAAATGGACTTGGTCAGTTGAGAGAAAATAAAATGAATATGCCCCTGTTTATTGCTGACACAGTTAGCAGTGTATTAAAATAAAATTTTTTTTAAATAATCTGAAAACTATATTTGTTGCTGCAAAACAGTATTTTGGTATATATAATTATTGTTAAAGTTTATACATTGCATAAATGTATATTTCTTAAAATGTATACAGACATACTTTGCTTTACAGTGCTTTGCTAATATGGCACATTTCAGTCCTGAAAAACTGGAGAGAGTGAGACTTGAAATTGAACCTGGATTTTCTAAGATGGTGAGCAAATGCTTTACCACATAGCCCTCTGGCTGTATTCTTTAGGCCTAATGTTATTGGCACTTAATGATAGAGTAAATATGTTTTTAGTCTTTTATATACACTAGCAAATGAAAAAAGGCTACGATTCTCTTTAAAGCAAAATTTATTTTATAATTGTGGCCTGTAGTATCTGCCACAGTTGAAATGTATGCCTGTATATCAATATAATTTAAGGTATTTTATCACAGTTTAAATGTTTATAATATTACTTTTTCTTTTCACTTTTTTCTTCAATATAATTAATGGAATAATTTTTCAGCTCTAGTGAAAAACACAAATTTAAACTTTTATTACCCGAAGAACTTTCCGCTTAATCAAGCCATCATCAGCGGTTGATTAAGCAGAAAGTTCTTCGGTAATAAAAGTTTAAATTTGTGTTTTTCACTTAGTAGAGCTGAAAAATTATTCCATTAATTATATCATAGCTTAAAATAACATGTATAAAAATATAACAAGTTTTGTTTTCTTTAACAAGGATCCAAACAAAAGCACATTAAGCAGTGAAAAAATAACTTATTTTAATGTAGAATACAAAAATGTTTTCGGTATCAACAATACCATCATCAGTTGTACACATTAGAATACATAGAATAGAACAAAGGAACATTTTTTAAAAATTTAACAATTTAAATGTAGACATTATAAAATATATGAAAATAAATAAAAAAAACTAAAACAGTTCAATTAAGTTGTACTATTTTAAAGGAAGGGAAAAGGATTAATATAAATTACTAAACATTTTTATTAACTGCATATTTTCAGGCTGTACTTAGACCATTGGCTTGCCTTATATTAATAATAATATTTGTTTCACTGTTCCTCAGGAATTCAATTTTTTCAACTATTGGCAATGTTTTATGATCATGTACGTTTTTTATAATCCGAGCATCATGCCAGAGAACCTTTGTATCCTTCTCATACGCTCTTAGAGCCAAGGTGGTGTTAAGGTTACCCTTAGATATATCCTCCATGTGCTCTGCCAATCTGTTCTTAAAGTTTCTGGCTGTAGCTCCTATATATGTTTCTAATCGGTTGTCTTCAACGTTTTGTTCAGGGATTTTGTATATTCCCGATTTATAGTCATTAGATCTTCTAGATTTATCATTTCTGAGCAAATTGAAAATGGTAGCTCTTTTATAGGTATGTGCTTTGTTTGCCGACTTAAGTGCGGATTTAACGGCATTATTAGCCTGTACGGTAATGGGAAACGAAAGCCTGTACGGTAATGGGAAACGGTCCGATATGTTAGGTGGGTGCATAATAGTGGAGGAAGACCCGGGTTGGCTTGAGGGAGTTAAGCATTTTTGGAAGTTAACTTTTATTTTGTGATATAGATTTCGCATAAAACTGTTGCTGTATCCGTGCTTATGTCCGATGTCAAAGATTTGTTTTCTTTTTCCTTATTATTTTTAACTCTCAATTAGATATTAAAATTTGTAAAATTTTAATATCTAATTGAGAGTTAAAAATTTTGATGCATATTTGTTTTCAGGTACAGTGGTACCTGGGTACACATCCACTTCGGAATAAGTCCAATTTGATATATGTCGTGTTTGGATGCGAAAAATTTTGCTTGGTATATGACTTTTATTTGGAATATGACCGACTTGCGAGCTAGAACTTGTATTAGCCTGTTGTGTGTTCTCTTAAAAAACACATTCTTTATATAAAAATTATAACAAGTCATAATAGCATTGTCTGTAATGACCAGATAATGTCGTATTTCCAAAACATCCTGAGGAGATGGCAGAAGCTAAGTTCTTTGGACAGATTTTTTAGTAAAAGTCAAACCTGGTGAGCTTCAACTAGGTCCAAGTATGGAAAAGAGACAGAAAACTAAAAGAGAAAAAACACTAAAATTTCAGATTCCTGAAGTTTTATTGGAAGCAAATTCTCCTTCCAAACAATAACATCTCCTCCTCCTCCCTTCTCAACACCATTCTAGTAGGCACTCAACTCTTCTCAGCAAGTAGCGAGAAGATACTTTCATTTATTTTATCTATTGTAATTGCTTTTGTATTTATATATATTAATATTAAACAGTGTTTAAATTATTTTGTGCAATCCCATCAATGTATAATATGCCAATAATAGAGATTTTTTTCATGGGAAATGGATTAATCATTTTCCCTTTATTTCTTATGGGAAAAATTCATTTTGGTATAAGTCCAAGGATCTGGAATAGATTAAGGTACCACTGTATATTAATAATTATTTTGATATTTTGAAAAAAAATTTCAATTTTATAATAATAAAAATTGTAATAATAAAATTTTCCAGTTTTCATATTTGTTAACTATTATATATTGAGTTAAATGTTTTATTTAATACAATAATAATAATATAATTTCTTAACAGGACAAACCTCGTTTTGGTGGTCCAAATAGAATAAAGAAGAAATGTCGTCTGAAAATATGTGTACTTAATTTGGTAAATATTATTAATTAATTTTACAAGTTCTTCTCTTAATATATAACTAATTAATTTAATTGCTTCATTAAATTATATAATATGATTTATTATATATTAATTAAATTTACGTTTTATGCTAAGAATTGAAAATTATTGATATAATTTTATATAACACACACACACGCACACACACGCACGCACGCGCACACACACACACGCGCGCGCGCGCGCACACACACGCACACACAGTATTTGTTGTCAGCTTTACAAGACACTTGTACTTAGAATACACCGTAATTTTGGTATGATAAATTTAAGGAAAAAAATTACACACACACACGCACGTGCGCACACACACACACACACGCACGCACGCGCACACACACACGCGCGCACACACAGTATTTGTCAGCTTTATAAGACACTTGTACTTAGAATACACCGTAATTTTGGTATGATAAATTTAAGGAAAAAAAATCTGTTAAAACAAAATGGCAAGTAAAACCCAAAAGCCACTAAAGGATATATTATTATTATTATTATTATTATTATTATATTAAATTCAGATTCACTAAGGTCAGGACTTCATTATCTTCAGCATGATCATAATCATCAATTAGGACTTAAATGTATAACTGGAATTCACTTGTTGTTCTAACAATAGCCCAGTAATTATTAAAAAGTGACTATTCATTGTAATATTCATATAATGTAAATTATTTGTTAAATACATTTTGTTGCTTGCCAGCTTCTCATTTTTGTATGTGCTGTATAGTCACTTTCAGCTTAAAAGACACAGCATAGGATGATTTTTAAAATACTTAAAGCAATTTTAATACTTGAGATTTTTAAATTATTCTTTATTTATTTCTTTTAGCTTTCCTTAAAAAAATACACTGTAGAGTTTGTGAATAGAACCAAGGTTACCTTCAAATATTGAAAATATTAGATTGTATGGAATATGTTGTTGTTGTTGCTTATACCCTGGTCTAAAGTCCATGAGATATTGTACTCCCACAGTATTTTAATGATATGTTGAGGATTTGTAACTAATTCACTTCTGTTAAGATTTATGTAGTCTATAATATGTTCTGGATCAGCTGTGTTCAAGGTGCTGATTTTGCACTTGGGAAAGGTTTTAACTCCATTAATATATTCTTAAGGTTTTTAGATGTCCTGATCTAAGTCTAGAAATTGTTGTTTTTCCTCTCTTGGAAGGTTTAATTGTTGCATTTCATCTGGTTTGGTGCTGTAATCATCATATAGAAAATATTTCTAATAAATGCAGAAAACAGCTTAATCTCCTTTAAAATATTTCTGGAACCAACTGGGGTGCCAATGCTACCACATTAACCTTTAACGCTCTAAAAGTAAAAAAATTAACGTTCTTTAACGATCCAAATTATATGAAATATGATACTTAATATTCGATATTTTGCCATAACTTTTTTATTTTTTAAGTTTTTGGCATGAAAAAATTATATTTTGTTGTCAATATACTCTGTCCTGATATCGTTTTTT
>AYEL01088086.1:0-42404 GCA_000484575.1 Olivierus martensii
AACGAGCCGGGAAAACGCACGAAACGGGAACTCTGATGACGTCATAATAAAAAAGTTATATAATTAAAACGTAGGAAGAGGGAAAGTTTTACATTGCATGTATAGGAAAATGCTCGGACTTCCGAAAATAGACGTTTAAAGCGGGAAAGTTGTATGATACGGGAACGCACGAGCGGGGTTTCACTGTATATATTAAAATTATAATTTAATCATTTTAAATTTGAAGCAATAATTAAAAACATAACTGTTTAGGAAATTCCACAAATATTAAATACAAACACACGTGAAATTATGAAAGGTATTGAGTTGACTGACTGACAAAATGATTTTATTTGATTTTGAATTGTATTTTGCAACCGATTTCTTATGCAACGACGTTTATTCTGGTTAACGGTTAATCAAATGTATTTTTGTAAGAAATATGACACTGTAATGACATCTATAGTTTACCATATGAATTATTATTTATTACTTTTCTAGAAACTACATAACTATATTGCTGAGATATGGAATAGATTTCATATTTTTTTGTATTCATTTTATTTATCGATAAAATTTTTGTGGCATTATGCTATCAGTTGGAAAGCTGCATTAAGTAGTTCCGTGGGCCACGGTTTGCCCACCCCTGCTTCAAAGCAAAGTGATTGGGTGATAAGAGTGTATGCTATCTGTTGTATGCTGATGATACTGTTCTCCTCTCAATGAGTGAACAAGGGTTGAGGAATCTTGTTACACAATTGAATGAAGCATGTCAGAGGAAACAGATGAGAATAAATGCAGAGAAGATAAAAGTACTCATGTTTGAGAGGGGTGAAGAAAGTACAAAATGTGAGATTGAACTGAATGGGATGAATCTGGAACAGGTGAATGAATTTGTATACTTAGAAAGTATGTTTGAGAGGGAAGGCTGCATAGATGGTGAGATTATGAGAGGAGCAAATGCTGGATTAAAAGTTGTGGATACACTTGAAAGGTGCACAAGGAATGAGAATTTGTCAAAGTATGCTAAAATGGCTATATATCAGTGTGTGCTGATTTCATATTGACATACGGAAGCGAGACATGGGTAATGGCTGAAAGACATAGAAAGCATTTGAGTATAGTGGAGATGAGAAACTTGAGAGGTGTAGTTGGAATGACAAGATATGATCGTGTCTCAAATGATGAAACATGAAAGCAATATGGAATGGAAACAAGTGTGATAAATGATTAATAAAATAATAATATAAATAATATGTTTATTTTCATATATAGCATACAAAGGCAACATTGCATTATAAAAAAAGAATATATTGTAGTGGTATGTTTATGAAATATGTACAAACAGATATGTGATCTTGTCTTGCATTGTTATTGCAGTATGAGCATATACATTCTTCTGAGGCATAATGGAAACTCTTGTCTTTACATAGTTTATGATGAAAACCATGAAGAGAAAGTTTTATAAGTGTGCTTCGGTTTTTGAAGTCATTATTTTTCCAATTAGGGTTATTATTCAGCCATGTTAAGTTATAATTCTGATCATTAAACTTGTTTAATTTAGCTCGTCTGTGCATTCTGTATTTGTTTAGAGTTTATTAGGTTGCTGTTTTCTAAGTCTTCGGTAAAGGTAGGGATGGAGGTAATTTTATGGCAGAAAGTAGATGAGGCAATGATATGAACTCCTAAAGATCTCTTGATGAAAGTTGCTTTGATCTTATCCAACTCCTTAAAGTTCTGTAGGGATAAATTTGGAATGACTACATCTTTGGCATATGTTAGTATAAGTTCTATTTTTATCCTGTAGATTTTTTGACAAGTTTCTATTGATGTTCGTTGTAGATTCGGAATGGTGCAATTGCTATATTAGCTTTGCATTTAAGTGTATTAACATGTTGAGTGACTGTTAGCTTGGTTGAATGGTGCGATTGCTATATTAGCTTTGCATTTAAGTGTATTAACATGTTGAGTGACTGTTAGCTTGGTTGTTAATGTGACTCCCAGGTAAGCATAGTTGTTTACAAATTTTAGTTTGATGTCATTAAAGGTTAAGATGTCATTTTTATGTAATTTCCCTCCTTTTCTGAATTTGATGACCTCAGTAGGTCCTTCTTATTCAATATCAATAATTTTAATAAGAGAGCACTATTACCCGATAATGTGATAAATGATTGTGTGATAGTAAGTAAATCAAACTTTGAGATGGTTTGGTCATGTGGAGCAAATGAATGAAGAGCAATTAACAAAGCAAATATATGTTGTGTGGAAGTAAATGTAGGAGAGGAAGACCAAGGAAAGAGTGGAAAGACCAAGTGGATGAGTATCTGAAAAATATAGGTTTCAGTGTTTATAAGAGGCAGACATGTATGAAAAAAAAAGAATGACTGTAAAAGAAGCTGGTATAGTGTGTAGAGACAGGAATGTATGGTGCCATCTGATTGGTAGCATTTGATTATTTTTCTTTTTCCTTTCTTCTCTTTTTTCTTCTTCTTTCTTTGAGTACTGCCCATCCTCTTACAAGGATATGGATATGAATGTTGTTGTTCTCTCTTTTTTCTTCTTTCTTTGAGTACTGCCCATCCTCTTACAAGGATATGGATATGAATGTTGTTGTTCATTGAAATATTGTCATTTTTATTAATATTTCATATTTTTTAATTTGTTCTTACTTCATGTATACAATTTTTAGCAGTACATTTTATAATTTTTTTATTTATATCAAAAAAATCCTAGCATAAAAAATGGTTTCATCTATAGGAAAACCTGTGCTGGTGGCCACCTGAGCTAGGTGGCCAACCT
This sequence comes from Olivierus martensii, assembly GCA_000484575.1. Classification (NCBI taxonomy): domain Eukaryota; kingdom Metazoa; phylum Arthropoda; class Arachnida; order Scorpiones; family Buthidae; genus Olivierus; species Olivierus martensii. Next base: position 2,779 of record AYEL01088086.1, read on the forward strand.
GCAAGCTGTGGCCACCTTAATATCTGCCCAAGCATATTGCAGGGTTTTTTAAACTGTGTAAAATGACCATCTGTGTTCCATGGCCATCGCCAGTGATATTTAATTTTGGCACCCAGTGTGCAACACCTACAAGATGGCCAGCAAATCGTGTTTTGATCAGAAATGCCAGATGGGCTCTAGATCTTCTATCAGCTGAGCATTCTACAGTAAAAAAAACCCGAATACAGACATTAATTAGTGATTTCTTTCCTTAGATTTAATTAACAATGTGAACTGTCCATAAACTTTGTATTTTAAACTTTGATGTTTAATAACGAAATTTGCAGAGAAATTTGTAGCCAACTATGTACAGTGGCTGTACTTGGTGGCCACAATCTCAGCTGCCAAAAGCTGGCCACCTAGCACAGGTTTTCCTGTAGTACATAAACAATTATAATATATTTTATGTTCCTTTAATTGGACCACAGATGGTTTATTGTAGCACCATATCCAATGCTTCACACTGATGTATAAAATAAGCTTGGGTGCAATTTCCCAGTAAGCTAGTGGCTGCTGTAAAGCAATAAAAATGTCATTTCCCTTTAAATAGCCTGGGGTATTTATATTTTGTTTTTTTTCAGTTTTCTTCTAAATTTCAGTGAATTTGAAATAAAAAATGAATGGTTAAGATATATTTTAGTTTATTTTAACATGCATGTGCTATATGGTTCTCCCACTAGCAGTGGGAGAACCATATTCTAAGAGAATCAGATTAGAGTCTCATAAGTTACCTTTAACCTTTAGCGCTCCACCGCCTAGCTATGCTAGACACGCCTGCTTCGTCTAACACTCCAACGCCTAGCTATGCTAGACAAAGTTTAAGACCCAAAAACTTCGTTATTTTTGCTTAAATCGAGAAAAAGTGGTTAAAATCTCAAATTCTATCATATTTTCCATATTTCTATCGTATTATTCAAAAATTTGATTTTCCGTCGATATTTTAATAAATTTTTAATTAACCCTTTAATTCGAACCCAATCCGAATTAATTAATATAATTGTGATCTTTCGACCCCCAAAAATTCAAGAATTGATTGTCCGAATTTGTCCGACTTGCTCTATCATGTTCCACATATCCTTCAGATTTTATCCTTACTTTTTTTTTACAGATATCTTTATCCAGTAAATTAAAATTTGGGAAAGTTTGGCCCCTTATAAATAATATGATTTTAGCGCTTTCTCACACATAAAATTCGATAAATTAGTTTTATTTAAAAATTTATAAATTTTAACTTATCAGCGAAACAAAGCGACCTATACCACACTTGACGATCGACGCGGAAGTCGGCGTCCTAGATTCTGGCGGGAAATATCTAACGGTTTTTCGAAATCAGCTGATTGTTTGTTTATATTAGTTATATTTTAAATGTAACACAAAAATTTAAACAATACAATTATTTTTGTGTTATCTGCAGTCGAAACAAGTAACTAGTACACCAGGGGTGCATAATTATTGTCAAACAACGTCCATCCAAGGTCAATTGTTGACCTCAAGGCATTCGGACTGTATACATTTTTGAAGAAGGGGTGATCGGTGAAAAGACCTCCCCTTTGTTTGAAAATGCTATTATTATTATATTTTAACTATTTTTTGAAAAATTAATGACTTAGAATGACGAAATACAGAGAAATAATTCATCATCCGCCATTTTTAAAAGGCTCTGAGACTAATCTTGAGTAAAAAACGTATAAAAAACGATAATTTATCAAAAATCAGTGCTAAATCTGGCATACAGATGGCAGGATGATAGCTACGTGTACAAATTACAGCAATATTTATTAAAATAACAAAATTTTCAACAAAGTCGACATTCTCATATGTACTAATACTTCTTATAAAATAAAAAGTATTAATCCGGCATTATTTTAAGAAAATAGGAACAAAAATGGCTAATAAACAATTATTTTAAACATTTGTGTAGTGGAATACCGTATTTCATCCGCGAGAGGGATAATACGATTGTTTGTTTATACGAGGTCAGGACGCGTATTAAATTACAATCTGCCGGATCATTTTTCAAACATAAATTGTTTTCGTTTAGCGGAAAAATTTTTTAGAATTATGAAGTATTTGGTATTATTAGATGTGGAATATCACCAGGAATGTAAATATATCAACATTTTTTTTATCCGATGCAGAAATTATGAATAATTTGAAAAAATTATGTTTTGTTTACATATGCAAATTAGGCCTAATTCTTTCGTATTTTTTTTCTTTTTTTCTTTTGGTCCTATAACTAAAATTAAAAAACGATATCAAGACAGAGTATATTGACAACAAAATATAATTTTTTCATGCCAAAAACTTAAAAAATAAAAAAGTTATGGCAAAATATCGAATATTAAGTATCATATTTCATATAATTTGGATCGTTAAAGAACGTTAATTTTTTTACTTTTAGAGCGTTAAAGGTTAACTCTACCAGGCTTTTTGCCTTTTTATCGGATATTTGTGTTTTACATGATATTTAATTGTTATATTGCTTTATTGTTACTTGTTTTATTTGATATATGATGGTTTACAGTATTTTATATATATAATTTTGTCTGTTTATTGACATTTTCTTTTTAAAATGTTAACATTGGCCGTTTACACCAATTTTATATTATATTTTGTTGGCTTCTTGTTTTATATGTTATCCTGCTTGTTTTATATAATTTTGTTAACAATGCATTTTTTAAGTTTTACTCTGTGTCTGGTGCAGTTTGGGTCATGAGGCTTCTTGTGCCATTAAACCCCAACCAACCGAACAAAACCATATCACCCAACTTCGTTCCTAATTCACTCACAGCAGTTTCCTTCGCACATGAATCCATATATACATTAAGAGCGATGGAGTTGTCTCACCCCTTCCTCAATTGAAAACTACTCTGAATTCCTTCATTTACTCTCACACTTTCAGAATTATCATCATACGTTGCTCTCACTGCCCAAACAGCTGTTCATTCACACCATATCTCAGCACTTTCCACAGTTTGCTTCTATTCACTCTGTCATACACCTTTTCAAGATCTACAAAAACACAGAAAAACATTCTTCCTCAGATGGAGATATTTCTCCACAATCAAAAGCATTAAAAATACCTGGTTTACACATCCTCTTCCACTCCTGAAGCCATACTGCGTATCCCATACTCTTTCATCAGTCACCCTCTTCACTCTAATCTTACCAAATATCTTCCTAGCTATACTCTGCAAATTTTATTCCTAATACCGTATTTTACGGACTATAAGACGCACCTTAATTTTTAAGCAGTTTTTTTAAAAAATAACATTTTTACCATTTTTTTAATACTTTCAATTTATAGCCCACATCATATGAATTCCTTTTATTTTTTTCCATTACGAAACTAGCTACTAACAAAAATATTGTACTGTTACCGATAACACAAATCACTTTCAATTCAAGTTCACTGGCACCACTAACAAAAATATTGTACTGTTACAGATAATACAAATCACTTTTAATTCAAGTTCACTGGCACTGTAGACTGCAATGATGCATAATAGGGAGACAGTGTTAGCAAGCTTGTGAATCCCCACAACTCATGTTCGTCGCATCGGTGCACTGCTGCCAGATAGAGAGAGGTTTCCCGCGGCATCAAATATATGGCCATTTTTAAGACTGGCTGTAATTTTAAATCAAACACTGGATATTTTTTTTATTAATTTTGAGTATAAGACGCACCTGAACTTTTGAGGCAATTTTTCAAAGAAAAAAGTGCATCTTATAGTCCGTAAAATACGGTAATTCTTGCATTCACCTTTGTCACCCTTCCCCTTTGTTTATGGAGACAATCACAGATTTAATTCAGTCACTTGGAATCACAGTTTATATAGGTACTACATACATTTGACAATAGATTTTCCACCATATTTCAGCATCTTAGCTGTGATCCCATCATTTCCAGGACTTTTACCACATTTCAATCTGCCAATTACACTCATAACCTCCTCTTTATTAATTTGCTCATCATATTCTTATTCATTCCTTACATTCATCCTGATCTTCTGACTTTTATCCTCATCCCTTTCTACAATAGGTTTGTGAAGCTCATGGAAATACTCTCTCCATCTGTTTGTTACTCTAGATTCATCCCACAACATTCTACCATTGTTGTCTTTCACACCAGACATGCCCATACCATATTCCCTTCTCACATTTCTCATATACATCCAGAACATTCTTTTATTCCCTTCAAAATCATTCTGCAGTTTCTCATCTCTTTCCCTTGTCATCATCTCTTTACTTTCTCTCACTACCTTTGCATGCACTTTCTTACAGTTCTTATATTCATCTGCCTTCACATTTCCAATTAACATTCCCAAATATCTATCTACTTTTTTGCCACAGCATCTGCCACCTCTTCCTACCTATTTTCATTTCAAATTTTTCTTGCAACACTTACTATACACTCTTAAATGTGTTCATACATCCACGTTGCATATATTCCCATCCACTCAATCTAGTGTTTAGTACACCTTCTTCTCATATATCTCTCAGTTCACATGCAAATCCTCTATTTTCACTTGCATCCATACATCTTTTGTCCTCTTTACATTTCTCCATCCTCTCAGTACATTCATTCTAGAGATCAAAATAAGACAGTGATCTGAAGCCTATCTGTGCACCTCTCTTCATTTCTAGTGCCCATAAGCTTCCCTCTCAATCTTTCATCATATAAAATCAAATCGACTATATGCCTCTGATCTTTCACACAGCCCTCCCAGGTGTACTAATGAATGGCCTTGTGCCTAAAGAAAATGTTTAAGATAAATAAATTTCTTTCAGCACAAACCGTCAATAGTCACACCCTATCGTCATTCATTTTTTGATCACTATATTTTCCAATTATTTCTTCTACATACGCTCTTTCCACACCAATTCTACTATTCAAATCTTCAGCCACAATCATTCACTCAGTGCTACAACTTTCATTTATCATATCATTCAACTCATACCAGAATTCATCTTTTTCATTCTCATTCACACCATCTACAGGAGCATACACCACTATCAGAAACACTCTTTGCAGTTCTAATTTCAACCTTACACATATTATTCTGTCATTCACACACTTGTATTCTAATATATACTTTTTTTGTTGTCTCATTCATCAGCACACCCACATCACTTCTCGCTCACTCATTATCTTTTACTGTAGACCATATTCCCACAGTATCATTCCTTATGTACTCAAATGCATATTCCTTTTGATAGGTTACACTTACACAGAGCACATCCAACACATAATTTGTGAATGAAATTTACACATTTCATTCACAAATTCCTGTTCATTCTCTTTCACTTATCTATTCACATTCTGCACACCCAATCTCCATTATACTTCCGTTTCAGTTCAGTCTGGTTTTCCTTTCTTTGAGTTCTGAAAATCATAAGTAAAAATTTCTGCATGTTGGAGATCAGCCAGACAATGATATAGTGTGCTGGAGGAGCTCCCCTTGAGGGTTCCAGACAGCCCTGGGCACCAATTTATCAGGCTCCTAACTTCTTACCATTATGGAAAAATTGAACTACCAAATATCCCAGAAAGATAGCTGGAGCATGCAATCTCCCTTCCCATGTAAAGGTGTGGACCCAAAGGAGGATATTTCAATGAATTCATATAATTTTCTTAATAATTATATCATATAACTTCATTCAACAAAAGTTATATAACTTGTGGTTTTTTATAAATAAATTCTGAAAATTTCAGCCAAATTTCTTCATTCATGGCTTATTTTGTTCAGAGACTTGTTGCTATCTGAAAATTTTATAAATTTTGTTGGACAGCTAAAATTTTATATAAAAAATTGTCTTTTGATCTCCTGTATATAACAATAAGTTGTGAAAAAAAATTAAATTCTAAAAAAATGCTTATTTTATTACAAAGAGAGCAAAAAATGCAATAAATACTGGAAATTTCAAATTTTGATAAAAATTAAATGAGAATTCACAATTAAAATTTTTTGCATATTAATTAGGTTTGATTTCAAAAAATCGCTGGTTCTCAAAGTGGTTAAAATTATCTGTTTATATCTCAATAATAAAAAGTATAAAAATTCTTTAACATTAATATGGCAAAAGTAATTTTTGTTGTTACAATTTGCTTAATTTTAAGAGCTATATTTTCATTTATTTAGATAAATAAATCACTGTTTAATTATGTACTATTGATTTTGTTGATCTTTACTTAATTTTGTTATGGGAAATTGAATCTTGATTTACAAGTTCTTATTTAATAAGCTTGCTCTAGAAAGGAATTAACTTGTAAAAGCAGGAACTTAGCCACCTATACTATATAACATTTGTGGCTAATCTTTTTAGGTTTGAGGGTACTTTTCATTTCAGAAATCACTGGCGATCTACTTTATAGACTGTAGTATAGTATATAAAGTAGACCATCAGTGATTTGAAACAACAATAACAATTTTCCATATAGAAAACTGAAAAGACTACTGCAGACTACTCTTCACGGCTTGCCGGTCAATTAATAGATTGTGGTTGACGTGTTGGCCACCCCTGTTATATATTAATAGCAAAATGTAGCTGGCTGACTAACTGTCTCTTTTGCAGTACTACATCAATTCCTGTAAATAAGATATAATTAAAATGTCTAATCCTTAAATTTCTGTGACAACCAGAATTTTTTGTGATTATTAATAATTTAAAAATTAAAGAATAAAAAAAATCAAATTAAAATTGTAATTCCTCTTAAAAGACAAAATCCACAGATACCACTGTAACCTAATAATAGCTGCCATTTGATAGTTCCTTATATGAGTTCAGAGAAGTTTCTCTAGTGATACTCTAAGGCAGTGTTTCCCAAACTTTTGACATATGGGTACCCCTTCTATAATTTTCATAACGCCGAGTACCCCTCGTTTAAAAAAAAAAAAAAAAAATTAATTACACTGATGACTGGCCGAAGTAAAGCAGGATGAAAAGTAGATCATCACAAGGAAGAGTACAGAAAAATGAAAAATTATCTCTCTTATAACTGAATTTTCCATTATATTTGAATCCCCTATATCCGACAAAAAATACATACAAAACATAGGTTTTTCGCCGGGATCGGACGCGTTTGTCCCTTATATCCGATTCCCTAATAACCGGTTTCGACTGTATTTTTATTTTAGATTTATAATTCATATAATTTTTCCCATTCGTAATCAAGCATATTAGAAATAAGCTTAAAAAGGGGATAATTACGTGAGAAATATATATGAAAAAGATTCTTGAACAGCTATGCCATAAAGTAGATGAATGATGGTCAGTTTCACATTCGGGTTTTCTTCCATATATTGTGCTAGTGCTTGATCACTTTATTTCTTTTGAAGAGACTAAGATTATTTTTCTCTGCTTCGTGTAGTAACATTTTTTAGAAGTATAATACCCATCATTCACCCAATTTAGTGGCATGGGGTAGGTGTTCAATAATCTTATCCAGATTACCGAATACAATATCGTATATATTTTTTTTAAAAATGGAAACGGATGATAATACTTTAATACAGGCAGTTTGATTGTTAATCACTATAATCTATCATTCACCCAATTTAGTGGCATGGGGTAGGTGTTCAAGAATCTTATCCAGATTACCGAATACAATATCGTATATATTTTTTTTTAAAATGGAAACGGATGATAATACTTTAATACAGGCAGTTTGATTGTTAATCACTATAATCAGATAAGGAAATAGCCTAATATCATCGTCTCTTGCAAAAAAATTGGGGAAAAATTGCCAAAAGTGTTTATAAAGCTTTAACTGGAGTTAACAAAATATCAGAAATATTTTATTAACACCCAAGTACTGCAATAGGAAAATAATGGTTATTGGGCATTGATGAATGTCACTAAAGTTATAAATTGTGTAGCTGGTTATGCGCTATATTTTCCATAAGTCGATCATAAATATTTATTTTTATAATATTTCTTATATTAAATAACTTTTAAAAATACATTGGATAATTTAAATTATAAATTTTGCATTATATAAGCCACAAGTTAAAAAACTAAAATATTCAAATTAACTAATTTCATTCATTCTGCCATTACCGACAAAATTGTTATAAAATTTATTTTACGTTATAGAAAAATAGTTTTACTGCAGTAATAATCATAGACTTAAGCAATTTTATCAGATTTATTTAAAAAATATTTTCTCTTGATTATTATGAGATTTTAAAAAAATTCTTTAGGGCTGATTTTGAGAGATTTTTGAATTTCTTCGAAATTTCTATTTTTAGTATTTGTATGTTTAGTTGTAAAATTTGCTTATTACTATTTGCAGAGAATATAAAAGTGCTTCTAATTAAACTGACCGACATTTCATCTCTTTCAATACAGAAAAACGACTTTAAAAACTTAAAATTCGAATATTGTATTAGTAAAAAATAATTTTTTTATAAATTTATTTAATTTTTATAAAGACAATGAAGACTAGCATATAATAACCAATAATAATAATAATAATAATAATAATAATAAAATTTAAAAGGATACATGTAAAATCAAACAAAACAGCAAGTATCATCATTTATTTTCCATTAAAAAATAAACTGTAAAAAGTTAATTCGTAAAATTAGTGTATACATGAAATTAAATCAAAATATGTAAAAAATCTATACAATAATATAAATACATTGAATTTTTGTAAGAATCTTTATCTGCAGTAAGGTATAATCATCTTGGATTGCATTTTCCTGCACCAGAAAGTCTTTTTATAGTAGTCCCATTAAAGAAGAAATTGTTTTTCGTGATTAAGACAGGACTTCTTATGGGATGATCCTGTTCGGGGTGCACAATAGACTATTGGTGGTCGCAGTGCTAGGGCTGTGTAAAGTCTCAATCAAATTATCTGCACTATTTAATAAGAGAGGCCCTAATAATTAAGACTTTTCCCAATAAGATTTAAATGATTAAAACAATTCGTAAACGATTGGCTGGAAAATAAGAGCGCACTACAAAAATATGCTTCACAGTAAATTCATAATTGCAAGGATTGCAAATCGAATAGTATTCACCTATCAATGAATTAGCAAATAAAGATCTTCGACTGTGCCCTATACAGAATTTTATTTTCCTGTTTCTACAGTACTGAATTCAAATGCTAGGAAACTAGTTTGATATTGTGAAGCCGTCGAATTTATTTGGTCATCCAGTGAGTGTTTTCAAGATTACAAGAACAGTATTAAATTATTCTTAATTTTAATAAACAGTAAATCACTACAGTAAATGGAAAGAATTGTATCATTTCGTAATCATTTCGTTGTGAGTATTTCACGAAATAATTTTCTGTTGCTCAGTAAATAATGTTTACTAATTTAAAAAATTTTAAGGGATCACTTTAAAGGGACTCTTAAAAGATTCGAGTTTAATAAAAAGCTCTAGCTTCGATCATCTATTTATTTGCGAGAAAACTCGAACTTTTCGGATCGAACTGACTCGAACCAGCAGTTCTAGCAGTTCGTATAACAACAGCATAACAAATTTGGTTAAAATCAACTTTAAGTTCGAAGTATATTATGAAGTAATACGAATATACATACCTGATTATAGATACTGTATTTGTAAAAAGTTTTTCAATGCATCTCAAATCACTTCGATCAAATAATTTCATTAATGCGTACATATACAGCAAAATTTACTGGACACAGTAGTTGCATTTTGTCTTAGAATCATAAAACAATATTTTGACTTCCAATCTTTCACAATTACTATATTTTCTGTAGGTCTATGTAAAAATAATAAGGAAATTTTAATGAAAAAGGAAAAGCACTTTTGTATATGTTAGAGCAAAATAATGGCAATGTTAAGAAATAATAGTAACAATGATTAGACTAGTTTATACTGCCCAATTGCAGGGTATTTTTGATTATATTAGTTTGAATTAAGATGCCAAATCCCAAAAAGAATTTTTGGCGGCTGCCACTTTTAGAACGTATTACAAGCTGACTGTGATAGGGTTCAATGAGTCGGTCCTGAACTCCTGAAAAGCAAGGTTTGGGACATGAGCCCCGATATTCTAATTTGGACTATTGCTTTATTACCAAAGGATATTTTTGATGTTGGCCACGAACACCATGAGCTGGACGACAATGTTATGGATCAATACTGACAAATTCCTCCTGATTGCCCCGAAAAATATTGATCCGTCTGAAAAATTTGATAGTGTTAATTCGGAATTGAACTCAAACCTTGTAGGTGGTAAGACAACATACTCATAAGGGATGGTTAAATTAAAATAAAAAATGATACAAATGCGCCATGCTTCCTTCACATAAGTGTAGCATTAATAAGCGACATGAATGCCACAAAAAAGGAAGGCAGGCAATAAAGTTCATCCAATCACGTGAACTGTTACAAATAAGACGAGTCACGTGATATGGCTACGTTTGAAAGCATTCGTTTACTACTATGCCGGGTTCAATTCCGGTCCCACGCATTCAGTTTTTCAGAACGACTCCGGGCAACCTGTTGAATCTCAATCTTCAACCTTCGGGTTGATTCCATCGTGGATACTGGTCAACCTGTGATGGGTTCTAAATAAAAGTGACTGTTGCCAAATAAAATATATCCTATATGTTATAGGGTGCTTAATTAAAAGCAAATAAATACAAGCGAATCAAATAGTTTAAACGAAACGAATATGTCGCTCCTTAATTTACATTAATTGAAAAATACCGTTTATGGTATTTAATAGTTAAATTCCAATAATCTATAACAACGACGTCGAACCATTTTAAGGGTGCGTGCCAAAATTGGCTAAATTTTTAAAAACTATTCTAAAACTATTCTTTGCGTGCAGATTTGAATGACGATTTAATTAAAAACAATACAATAGCTCCAAGTTTTGTGTCCAAAAATTTGCCGATTTGCCACAGTTTTGCCATCGCTGATCTATCATGTCAGTTTCTCTTTGAATACTATAGAGATAACTATTTTTCTGCCATTACTGTGCACGCTCTATTGGTCAAGAAGGAATTGAAATTACTGTAAATCGATTATTGGAATTTAAATACCATAAGCAGGGCAGCCTGATGGCTGAGTGGTAACGCTGTCGGCGTGCCAGGAGGACCCGGGTCTGGTCCTGGATTTTTTTCGGGGTACTGAGCCCGGTCCGGTGATCCCCGTTCATCATCATTTGGTTCCCCTCCACAGGTGTGGGTGCAGCCCATGGGTGGAACTGGCCCCGCCCCCTTAGTAATCTCCCTGATTAGAAAGGGGCGTAAATATGCAAAAAAAAATAAAAAATACCATAACGAGAATAATCCATAGGAGAATATCCACAAAATCAACACGATATATTAGGATATCTTATCTAAAGGCTTTGTGTTCTCCGTTTCGTAATAGAAATGATACGCATATATAACTTACTAATTGACAGATAAAACTGCAAACATTTCTAACAATACGCATAACACGTCAGTATAAAAAGGTACATCGAAAATAAAAATAAAGCGGGAAATAGACTGGAATTGTAAGCAATGAAACCCATTTATGAAAAGATTGCCAGTTATAATCACGTCTTCAAAGGGTGAGTTCAGAAAATCTAGAAGTCACCGAGGAATAGTTATTGGAGATCGAGATCGTGCAGGCACAATAAGTTTTTTTTTTGAACTATAGATTATATCGATCTCTAATAAAAGTGTTACAATAAGAGATTTGTGCATGTAATAGAAATTGTATTTCTATGCCTTATTTCGGAGATTTAAAATTTATGCATATAAAATATTTGCGACTTTCGTTGCAGACAGATGGCTGCGTGGAAATACATTAGATTTCTATGGAAATTTAGTATGGGATCAATTCGTTATCACACTTCAAGAACTTTCATGAGTGCTCGGCCCTTTTTAATCTCGTGCTTTAAACATCCGACTAAACTTATCATTGATGTGGTCAATCTCAATGGAATCTGAAATGGCCACTGTATATACAGGGTTTTCTAAAAGATCTGACCAAATTTAAATCATAGATGCTACTCATCAAAACAAAGCAAAACGTCTATATAAACGTGGGTCCAGGAATGTTTCCTTTTGGAGATTACACAGTATACAAGCATAAGTCGTATATGCAACTCCCGCAAAAGAGCAAAATTCGCACAAACATTTAACAAATACTGCAAGTTTAACCACTTGTCTGTTGTCATAACATCAATGGGAGAGAAGACATCATCATTGTGTTTAATGTAAACCACTACTATATGCTATTGTATGAAATGCCTGGTTTTTTTGTTCAAGCGATCATGGGTTATCTGTAGATATTCATAGACTTGTCCCAATAGTTTGCATAATGTTGCGATCAATGTAGTTTTTTAATATTTTAATTGCAAACTACAATTTGCTATAGTCATCGTGAAACTAATACGCTTATTAAATTGTATGCTTTCATACCATGTGTTATCTGGTAAAGGAAACATTTCCGGACTCATAATTTGATGGACTTTTTGCTTTGTTTTGTTGCGTAGCATCTGTAATTTAAATTTGGCCAGACCTTTTAAGAACATCCTGTATATCCTTGGTTATGATTCGGTAAACGAATCGCATAATAAGGATATAAATAAATTTTTTTTTTAATTAATGAAATAAATGGACTAATAAAATAATTTTCCGCAGCAACATTAGATTGTCTTATTACATTTTCAGTCACTCTAGATTTAACAGATTAAGAATTATTTTTAAAAAGTTAATCCACAACTCACATCCTATATAAATTTTAAATAAATAAATAATATAAGTGTCACAAATTATTGATGTTCTATAAAAATACTTTATATAGATGAACTGTACGTAATCTTATTGAAAATGTTGAAAACCGGACCTCGATCTAAATGGTTGAAGGCTATTATAGAAAATTTTAGATTGGGTGGCGAACCTTTTTAAGGTTGTGTGTCAAAATTGGCTAAATTTTTATAAAAACTGCTCCTTGCACGCCGATCCGAATTTTAAAATCTTAGATCTTGCATGTAGAAATCTATAAAAGAATATTCCATGTAGCCAATCAATCAAATTATTAGAAACTTTAACCAAGAAACTTCTTTTTATGTTATGATAACTAACAGATATTGCAAATTATTTAAATAATTGGTTTCAAGTTTTGCAAGCATAAAAGAATCGCCAGCATGTCACAGATTTTAGATTGTAGAAGTAGATGTTCTCGCATGTTTCCGTACCTTCATGCTTCACTGGATGAATGAATATACCCAATAAAATTTGTTTTCCATGCCTCCTTTTTTCAAAAATCGTAGATTATAATCTCATAGATAGGAAGAAGTTCTTGCGAATATAACTTTATTTCGTGCTAACGAATATGACTTTTTTTATTTGATAGGAAAAAACGCGTAAGAAAAGAACAGGTTTATTATAAAATGTATGATGTCAACAGTAATCACACACACACACACTGATATTTCACGAATCTTATCGGAATATTCCGCACATCATTCACATTTATACTTCAAAATGTATTCATGTTTACAATCGCACAACAAGAAATCATTATTTGCAAATTATATTATTATTCTTTATTCATTCTTTATTCTTTTCTTATTTTATATAATAATCAAAAGCGATGTTTATTTTGTAATTTTAACATTGTTTATAAATTTCCTTTTTTTAATTAAAAATAATAATTTTGAATACGAAAAAAACTATTCAACGAATGACTGCGGATTCTGAAAATTTTTGGATACTAAAAAATTAAAAAAAATACACTACTATTTTATTAAATAAATTAAAACTGTCTTTTTAATTATATTCCTACTTTTTTTACATTTATATTTTAATTATTAGATAAATCTAGCAACTCCATCCTTCCATATTATTAGATTCTTTTTTTCTATCGTGTTTTGAAAGGCTGTATCTTTTTTTCCTCGTAGATCGTCTCTACAACGAGTACTGTAGTAGTATAGTTGCAATTTTCCGTTGTGTAGCATGTGTCTGGCGTACTGTGATTGATCACGTGGCTTACCGGTATTGCTCGTTCAACATGGTGGCAGCAGTTGGTGCGGTTACGTTATTCCGACGTATGTTTTGTAATAACTTTTAATTGGTGTCGCCTTTGTATGATAGTATTTTGGCTGGTTTAAAGCGATCTAACAAATAATATCAGTTTTGGCTGCTCCATGACAACTGAGAGTTTGTTTAATTTGCAATTTATTTACAGTAAAATTATTTTATATAATAACTATAGTTTATATAACTACGAATTTAATTAATCTTAGTAAATATAAACTAAATATTTTAATAATTGAAATCAAATATTCAATATTAATCTTTGTTATAATATATAAGTGATATTTTTGAAAAGTAATAATCATATTTACTTAGCTAAAATGCTTTTTAACTGAAAATTTTTTCTTTTTTGGTAATTTAAACAATATTATTTTCTGATACTAACTGATTATAAAAAAATCATAAATTATATATTAAAAACTTATTAAATACTTATAAAATATATTTTTAAAATTATATTAAAAACTTATTTTTAAAATAGAAAATTACCACTTAATGCTTTAATTTTTGGCACATTTTGAACATGTAATTTATATGATTATTGCAGATAAGCATGTTGTTGTTGAAATTTTGTAGACATTTATGTTGTATAATGAATTTAATATGTGATTTCAAATATCAGAAATTAAGCAACAATATGCTGATACACTATATCTTATACGTTCTATTGAACGCCAACAGAATTCTAAAAATTTTTAGAATTCTGTTGGTGTTCAATAGTACGTACAAGATTTTTGCTGTTCTTATGTATCGGTAGCTGAGAAGGATTTGAATAAAAAATCGAAAGCGCTACTACTATAAAACTTGTGTGTTGATTTAGTGTGTTCCTGCCTTGGTGCTTGTTTAAATATAATGTATCTTATTTAGGCAGTGTAGTATTCCCTTTATTTATTTAAATGCTGATACACTATATAACATAAAAGAATTTGGGATCATTCATAAACTAAGTCACATTATTTTTTGAAAACTTTTTGACTGCCTCCTCCCCTTCTTCATTTTTTGTCACACCAAGCTTGACCTTCCTTATTGTGACATCACAAAATTTGAAAACTTCTTCTCCTTTTACTTAAAAACTTTTTCTTAGATTTTTACTTTAAAATAAAATAAAAAAATATGAAATGGTAGAAAATAGGAATTACTTTATATTAATATTTTATTTTATATATTCTTTAATATCCAAATAAATTTTCACACCACTGGCTATAAATGTCTTACATTTTATAACAAATGCATCTCCAAATATTTTACATTAATCTTTATTTTTGGATAATTAAGCAGAAATGTTTTATAAGAAAAATTTTTGTTAGTCATAGAAATGTAAATTCTAACTATATTTACAGCAAGATGTCATAATTTGCATGACTCTCCCCTGTCATTTATTGTCACAAATCTATTATCTCCTCATAATGGTATGACACAGTTTATGGATACTCTTATATCCCGATAACTTTCTTTTCTGAAGAATTATTCATACAAAAAATAATCTGTTATTTCTGTTGTTGTTGAAATCATAAATCTGATTCATAATTTTCATTAAATATATTATTATATATTACAGTAGTGTTTTCCAAACTGTGAAGCATGCCCCACTAGGGGGCCTAATCTATTAAAGGGGATGCAAAAGAATTAACAAAAATATCATTTTTGAGACAAACAAATAAAAAATAAATTGAAATTGGTGTCCGAAAAAAATGAATCAGCAAAAGGGTTATAAATATGTATATCCATGTATCCAGAAACTTTCTGCTGTCGCTGTTTTAAAGACAAAATGTTGATCTTGTTTAGTGATTGAAAAAGAATTGCGAGTAGTGATATCATCAATGACACCCTGATTTGAGAGAATTTTTGTTTTTTGTAAGATTTGTTTAATTGTATTAAAAATTATTACATCATTATAAATATATATTTTTTATTTATAAGAACTTTATACAAAATATGGTATATTATTTTGCAGTATTAAATTGTAAATAGAAAGTATTTATAAAATTAGACTGCTATGAAAATGAGGAGCATGCCAATTTTTTTTGAAAAAAGGGGGGTGCAGAACAAAGTTTGGAAACCATACCTTAAGGTACTAAGGAACTATATATTTATACTTTATTTCTTGGTGAATTATTTGTTTTATTGGATTTTTACCATATTAAATTATATAATGGTTCTTATGACTTTTAGTTTTTTGCTTATTGTTCTTAATGTGCTTTAAATGTTATTTTAAGATATAACAACACAAAATCTTTAAAAACTGCTTATTTATTGTTTGAACTTATGGTATTTTAAGATGTTGTTTGAAATGGATTCAAAGCCATAAATTAAGATCATATAAAAATTTATAATTATTCAGTATAATAAAATATGTTTATTAGAAATTGGTATTTTTAAATATTCCAGATAAAATTCTTCAAATTTTGAAGCTGATTATAGCATCTAATAAATTGTTTCTATAGATCTACATATACATATTTGATAACATGCCATTACCAAGTCGTGCAAGAGTTTATGCAGATGTTAATTCACATAGACCAAGAGAATATTGGGATTATGAATCACATGTTGTTGAATGGGGGTAAGTTAATTTTAAAAAATAGACTATATAGCAGAATTGTCAAACTCAGTTTTATGAAGCACTGCTTAAGAGACAAATCAATGTTGAGAAGACTGCAGCATAAGCATTCAGATTCTATAAGCATAAGCATCCACTCTCAGTTGTTAACACTTTACAATTATAGCTCTGCTTTATAGAGAAATAAAATTTGAAAGAAATTTAGCTCATTTTGAAATAGACAAAATTAAGTTTAATTTATTATTAGTGAGATTTTATTGTATTGTATACAAATTATTGTCTGTCCACGAAAGCTGTGCCTAGCTAAGGTGGATGAGTCCAAACACGAAAGGGAGAGTCACAGTTGGTATAATGACAGGTGGGAATATTGAATTAATATTATATTAAGTTCTGTTAAATATACTATATCCAACATCGAAACTAATCATTTAGCATTCGATATTACAATAAACTTCCATTCAACTTCAGTTATCTTGTGTTTGAAAACATCCATGTGTGAAGCTGTCATCCCTATTTTGTCACTGGATTTGTTAATCCATTTACTATAAAATCAGCACTTTTGAGCAGACCAAAAAATAAACTTCTTAAGATAACAAGAAATATCGTTATTGAGAAACGCTTTCGGCGTTAATACGCCCTCGTCAGCTCATTCATTTGTAACAGTTTTATAATTCTAGAACTCAGAAACATATATGTTTTTGAGTTCTAGAATTATAAAACTGTTACAAATGAATGAGCTGACGAGGGCATGTTAATGCCAAAAGCGTTTCTCAATAACGATATTTCTTGTTATCTTAAGAAGTTTATTTTTTGGTCTGCTCAAAAGTGCTGATTTTATAGTAAGTGGATTAACCTAACCTTTAAGAGCAGTAAGAAAGTTTAAAGAATTCACTAGACTCGTTCAGTTAGCGTACACATACTTGTGTCGATAGTCACGGCTAAGCTGGATGGATAGTACATACAGTAACTAACATGTAAAATAGACTAGTGTTAAAAAATGTTTAAAGTCAAAGGAATGGGCTATATTAAAAAGTGCTGTGTAACTCACAGCACTCTTTAATATTAATTAACTCATAGTTTGTAGGCCACAAGTTTGATATGACTGCTATATAGTATCAAATAAGTAATTTAATGTATATAGAATTAATTATTTAAATAATAAAACATTCTTAATTTTCATTACTATTCTAGAATAAATGTTTTTATATAAAAGTCAAGAACATAACAAAATCTAACACCATATCCAAGTATTTTTTTATGATATAATATTATAAATAGTATATAAAGAGATTGTGCATAGATAAATTTCATTATCATAAAGTGGATATTTTGAAATATAAAAATGTTGTTATTTTTAATTTAAGCTTAGTTAACATCATTTAGTAATTAATAAATAAGTTATTTAAAATAATTATTAACACAACAGATGGTGACATAATAGTCTTTTTGTATAATAATCAATATATAAGCCTGTCTATGACAAGCAGAGTTGAGTCCTATCCTTTCAAGCAATGAGAATACTTGCTGCAGTTTGATTATTGTATCTTTTTTTATCAACAAATGATACTATTACTAAATCTGTTGATTACAAAGTGAGTAAACAAGACTCCATCATAGACCACATAGATCACTCGCATCTAAAAAGGATAGACTGCCAAAAATGGCAATCAACAGCCAGATCCAAACTAATAAATATATTCTAAGGGATGCAACTTAGTTTCAATCCCAAGTTCTCTTCATGGAAAGCAATAACATTTCCACTTTGCCAGTCCTGCTAACAATATAACAAAGGTAAGACTAATATTAATGGAAGCACATCTATACCTCCGTTACGTAGACAATATAACAAAATTAAATTAAATTATCTGTTGAGATTTGAACCACCATTTGAATTTAAAAAGCTATCACCAGATTCATAATATATGACACCCCAAGCCCCCAAATACTGATTTATATCAAAATAGAATTAACATTAAAAATCCATCAAATTTGAATGCTGTCACATTTATTGACTCCAAATCATTATATCAACTTATGTGATAAACAAAAATAAAACTGATAAGCACCAAATTTCAAGTGGAAAAATAGTTTGTTACTGCATTGTGAAATATTTTTGATTTAAAGAAGTCATCTTCAGCACTTACCATCAAAAAAACAGAATATAGAACATTTTTTTTTTATTTTGTTTATTGACTTCCATAATTGAATATAATTTTTTCAATCAATATGTGAAGGAATATTTTTCTCCATATAAAACTCTCAAATGATTGAGAAGTAATGATTTTTAAAAGTTTTTAAAACCATAGGAAATTTAATTTTCCCCTTTTCTACCTCTTTGGAATAAAATTTCTGGTTGCCTGATTTTTACAAATTATTTCAATGATTTTTCTATAACATCTCCAAATTTCAGCTTTGTAGATCTTAGGAAAATATTCAAATTCCAGCAGTTAAACATATATACATACATAATATGGTCCATAAGTATTTTATATATAGAGGGTGAAGAAAAGTCTATACCCCTCTAAATAACTTGATAAATATAATGATTTCAAAAATCTGTTAATGATAACAAATAATGTAAGTCATGGGTGATCTACCTGATGATTACCTTCAAATGAACTGATTATGCAAATGAGTTCACTTGCAAATCCTATCTCATAAACTATAACATATAGTGAAAAATTTCTAATTACAAACTTGTTCAGCATTCAATTCTGAACACTAAAAAAAACTTCATCAAAATCAGATGAATAGTTCACCCAAAAATGAAATGAAAACAATTTTACATGCAAAAGGATGATATTTATTTCTGACATGTAAATAACAAACCAATACCAAAACATAATCTAAATCAATAAATTGAAAACACAGAGCCTAATCAACAAGAAAAAACTAATCAAGGTTGTGCTCAAAATATCTTCCACTAGCACCCATTACAGTTGAGCATGATATTGGATAGAGTTCCTCACAGCCTTTAGAGCAGGGGTTCCCAAAGTTTTGCCTATGTGGGCCAAATTGTAAATTCCAAAATATTTGGTGGGCCAAAAAAAGTGGGGAAAAATATGTTTAAATTGATAAAAAGTTAGATACAAAGGAAAGATTTATACTAATTTTATAACATAATTGTTCTTTATGACAATAATTATTTTTATTGCAAACTGTTTAAAATAACACATTTCAAAAATAATTAAAAAAAATAACTAAATAATTTCAAATAAAAAAAAGAAAAAAAAAAAACATCAATTTGAAGTGTGTGACTAGTGAAAAAAAAAAAAAACATCAATTTTAAGTGTGTGACTAGTGCAGTTGGGTGTAAGTGTGTTTATTAATTTGTATATGCTTGCAAGTTTTTGGTGTATTATGTTTGCTACTTGGTTGTGTCTGTGCAGGTAGTCTGTTTGTGCGAGCAGTTTGCAACCAGTTTGTTTTCTTTTAATAATATCATTGAGCCTTAATTCTAAGTCAGTTGAATATATTCTTAACACCACTTGTAAATGTTCATCAGTTAATTTTGATCTCAATTATGCTCATGATTGAGAAAATTTTTTTGCATATATAAGTGCTTCCAAATAATAATAACATATTTGGAAGCACTTATACATATATTTTTTTAACTTTACAATTTTTAATGATATGATAAAATTTAGTTTTTTGTAAAAATGTAAATTATCTCTATGAATTCAAGATTGTAGACGATCTGACATCGTGGACTGCATTTCTAGGGTTTGCGAACCACACTTTGGGAACCCCTGCTTTAGAGTGTCAGTAGAAATCTCTGCACCAGCAGTAATGATGCAGTCTTGAAGATCCTCTGCTGTTATTATGCAAGAATGAAAATTGTTGTGGCTTCAAGAGTTGCTACTGTTTGTGGGCCACCTAATTTTAGGCATTTCAAGAAATTGACATATGATAGATCTAAGTGTTCGTGCTGAGGAATGACCTTTCTGATAAAGTTGAGTTGCAGCAGTAACATTTGCATTAATAGCACCATACCATATGCTATGGCAGTCATTTCATTAAGTGTGTATTCAGCCATTATACTGTACATGTACATTGAATTTCTTGTATGTGAATATGGCTTTTTATGCCAGTTGATCAGGACGATGATGTTTGTTATGCAAACTTTCAGAAATTTTCTGAACCAGATATGTAGAAGGACATGTGATATGATTTGTAGGTTAAATTGTTTTCATTTCATTTTTGAGTGAACTGTTTATCTGATTTTGAGGAAATTTTTTTTAAAGTGTTCAGAATTGAATGCTGAACAAGCTTGTAATTGGAAATTTTTCCCTATGTGTTGCAGTTTATGAAATAGGATTTGCAAGTGTCCTCATTTGCCTAATCAGTTCATTTGAAGGTTACTATCAGATAGCTCACCCATGACTTCCTATTTGTTGCATTAACAGATTTTAAAATCTATGATATTTATCAAGTTATTTGAAGGGGTACTGATTTTTCTTCCACCCTGTATATAGATTTGCTTATTTTCTTAATATCTTGTGACTGAAATTAGGTCATTATCAATAAAAAGTTTATAGCAGTAAGTAGGATTAAAGAAAGTGCAATCTCGCACAAATGCAGAACAAAAATGCACGATAATGAAATTTAGAAGAAGAAAAATTAATAGATAAATAAGAATTTAATAGTTATAAGAGAATAGAGAATAGTGTTTAATAAAAAATAAAGTTCGTTGAAGACGAATAGCAAAAGATGAATGAAAATAGAAATAAAACAGAGAGAAGAAATAAGTGGCAGAGCAAGCTCAGATTGTATCTGCTCCCGTATAATGTTGGGTTAAAGAAAAAGCGTCACAGTACGCAAATCGCAGAACAAAAACCACCAATCGAATCTGCTCCCAGTTATAGTTTGGGTTAAAGTTAAAACGCAGACGTGTGCAACGCAGATATTCCATGAATGCAAGAAGAGAAGAGAAATAAGTTGGAAAATGAAATAAGTGAAAATGTAAAATATAAAGTATAAATAGAACATGGAGAATTAAAAAGATATATAAAGCAAGGAAATGAAAATTAAGAAGTTAAATGATAAGCACTGGAGAAGGAAAATGAAGTTATATAAATGAAGAATATAAGAAGAATATAAGAAGAAGAAATATAAAAATAAGATAAGAAGAAGTACATATGATGAATAATCGAAAAATAAAATTATAAGTGAAATGTGAAAATAGTTGAGAAGAAAACAAAAGACAAAATCAGAAAAAAAAGTATGGTGAATATTTAAAAAGGACTGCACATAGTAAAATATGAGTGAACATTAATAGGAAAAGTTATATTTTAGAATAAGTTAGTATACAAATATAATATTTTAAATCATATATATAATTTAAAATATTAAATTATGTACATATATATATGACTGTACATAATTTAATATTTTTTTGATATTTAAATATAGGATACTGATTATATATGATTGAAAATATATAAATTGGACACATTGCATTGTTTTTGCATTATTAGCACATCCTAAGGTAGTGGATGATCCATCACATTTAATTCTAAAATAATTACCTATTTCTTCTGAATACTGTCGTTAAAAATATGAGGATGTAAATAATTGTTCATCTTTAAATACATTCAAAAATATTAATTTATTGGGCTCTTCACAAACAAGATCAAATAAGATCATAAATATGTATAACAATCTAGAAAAAATATGAGCCTTTAAAGCAGGTAGAGGATCACAAAAAACAAATTTATTTAAAACGTTTTCAGTGAATTTATTGACCTGCTTCTATAACTTACAAACCCGAACATTAGAATAAGTTTTTAAATGGAGGCAGTTACATAGAATTCAGAAACAGATCATAGAATTCAAACATTTAAATTATTAATATATATACTTCATAATATTATTATATTTATTTAAAAATGTTTAATATCAGTTCATTTTTAATAAAGTTCTTTTTTATATAAAAATATCTTCTTATAACAGTGGGGTGGTGGGATCATGCAGTATTACTTTTTTACCAATAAATCATAATGTCATATGTTGTTGCATGCCACCCACCTCCAGGATGCTGGGAGATCTTTCCGGGATCAGGAATTTTTCGAAAGTATGGCAACACTATGTACACTAATACTTGTTGTGTGTTATACACTAATACTTGTTGTGTGCTTTCTTAAAAAAATCCTTATATAACACTGCATCACTAATACTTGTTGTGTGCTTTCTTAAAAAATTCCTTATATAAAAATTATAACAACATTTTATTGTACCGGTAATTTTTCAGGTTAAATCTTTCTATAAGATAATACAGACTACGATTTATTGTACCAATAATTTTTCAGGTGTTATCATTCAGTAGATCGTGATTGGGCCTACGTTTTTCTATTTCCATGGTTTCCAAGGTTAGTATAGCACAGTGGCAGAACTACAATGCGCCAGACCCCGCAATGCGGGGTGGCCCAGAATTATAGGGGGCCCAAATCCTATTTGTCTGTACTTTCTTTACTCTTTTTTAAAGTTAACAACGTAATACAATAAAAATTAAATGCACCATAAAAACAATGAAACATTCATTGAATTAGAGCGGGGCGGCAGTAGTAGTAGTAGCCAGAAATATGAAAATAAAAGATGCGATTAAAGATTTTACAAATTTAAAATCCAGGAGAAAAAATTTTAAATTTTAAATATATTTACTTTTGATAATTTTCAATTTTGTTATTTTCTAATAAAAATATCTATAGTCTGTTCCACTTTCAGAAGGTAATGACGTCATGAGTGAAGTGATTATGGTTCGTCTGCGAGAAGAAATATTGGGATGCATTCCAAACCTAAACAGCGAGTCACAGTGAATTTAGAGAGTTTAAGCAGTTAGTTTAATTATGGATAAAAATCAATATCTGATATATATTATTTGATATATATAGTCAAATAAAATCAGTATCCGATTAAAGAGCTCTTTAATCAATATCTTAATTCATAAAAAAATTATCATATACAGTGGATTCCACTTAATTGGGACAGCCATGTAATTGGGACAAATTTCAAAGAACAGAAACAGTCACAGTGATTAGTCTGTTGAGGTTTGAAACGCATCCTCGATGAGAATACTTTTGTGTATAAAGTTTCAAAATCTCGCTGCAATTGTAATTCATATTTTTATCCTTGATATAATAAAAAGTCGGGGTAGAAAAAGATGAAAATAAAAAATTTTGTAATCATGAAAATTCGTATTCGAGATTATTCTAAAAGTAAGATGGCATCTTGTTCTTACGTAAAGAATACCGCAAAACTACATACACTAATACTTGTTGTGTGCTTTCTTAAAAAATTCCTTATTTATACACTAATACTTGTTGTGTGCTTTCTTAAAAAAATCCTTATATAACACTGCATCACTAATACTTGTTGTGTGCTTTCTTAAAAAATTCCTTATATAAAAATTATAACAACATTTTATTGTACCGGTAATTTTTCAGGTTAAATCTTTCTATAAGATAATACAGACTACGTTATTTTATATTGTAGTACCGGTAATTTTTCAAGTTAAATCTTTCTACAAGACAATACAGACTAACCATGGACTGGGTCATTTCTTAAAATTTCTCATTTCTTCATTTCTCATCGTGTTATCACATACACAACTTCGACACAAATATAAACATCCATTCTTTATCGTCCTGAGTCTGGCAAGTGTGCGTCTAATTAAGAGTATCATTACTGTACCTAGCAATATTCATTTGCAGTGTCGATTTTATTTAAAATTTTTAAATCTTTGCCACGATGCCAAGAAATGATTTTACACTTTGAAGTAAAATTGCTTTGCTGGATAAAATTAAAAGTCAGCCATTTAATACAAGCCATTGTAGACTCCTGATATAACTGTTATACCAAAATCTACCATAGCGCGTCTCCTGCAACAAGAAAATCAACTGCGTGGTAGTAGGCATTACAGAAAGAAATTCCGGGAACATTCAAAAGGAAGCATGATGGAAAGCATTCAGAAGTCGAAGAAGAATTAGATCAATGGATTTCTATAGTTAGCAGCCTGAATATCAGCGGTCCAGTGTTGAAGAAGAAGTCAGAAGAGATCGGTAAAAACTAATAATTAGGTACCTATTTTAATAAATCATTAAAATAGGTAAATTACTATTTTTTTACCTACAAATTACATATTTTAGAATTTATTACTACTTCAGTTTTTTTACCTATTATTTATTTGCCTACGAATTACATATTTTATTTTAGTTTTATCTATTATTTATTTACCTATGAATTACATATTTTATTTTAGAATTTATTCATTATTTATTTACCTACAAATTACATATTTTATTTTAGAATTTATTATGATGACAGCTGGACCAAAATGGCTTAGTCCCAACGTGTCCTGATCTGTAGAGAAGGATTCTTAGGTTACTTAATGTTGCCGGGGCAGCCGCTTAATTGGGCCAAAATGGAGATCGGAAGAGCGTCGTGTAGGGGGACAAAATGGCTTGGCCCGACGTGTCCCAATTAAGTGGAATCCACTGTTTATATATATTCCCAATTAGTCCCGACGTGTCCCAATGCTTAGTCCAGATGTATCCCAATTAAGCGGAATCCACTGTATATAATATTTATAAGTTTCTAACAACCCAATTTAAGATTACATCATCAGTGCTATACAATGCTTAACACACTGTCGAACAAGCCTGTTTTAAACATGGGTGAATGATTTGCATAAATGGACCAGGCCTGTTTTAAACATGTGAAACAGAATTCAAATCAATATAAAGTTATTCTTGTATCTAACACATGATCAGCTCTATTGTACATAGCCTGGCAATGCTGGTTATACACTCAATACAAGTGCTTCCATCTAGGAAAAAGATTTTGAAACTGTATTTATTTTTTTGAAGATTAACTGTGATACCAGACACTAAGAAAGTTCAAAACAATAAACAAAATTATAAACAAAGGAGATAGATAACCTGCATACAAGAGTCCACCAACAATCTTTAGCCTCCTTAGAAACGTAAAAGATGTATATAACTAAGAAGAGCACACAGAAATATACAAAATACCGATACAGAACTTAGAAAATGGCCAAAAAGAAATATATACAGGGTGCGCCAGCTAAATCCGGACAAATTTCAAATTTGCTTTTGATTTTACGAACTTTTTTGCAGTCTGTACCAGTTTGTAAAAACATGAGTCCACTGTAGTTTTTCCTAAAAAGTAAACTATAAATAAAACTATAAAATATTGTATTCTACAAAATACAATATTTTAAAATTTCTCTTTTTTCAATTAAATTTATTAGAAAATAGTTATTTATACTAACCTACATATCCAGTCTAACTTAAAAACACCACCTAATGCCCTAGCACTTAAACCAGGTGGTAATACCCACTGAATTGTAGGTACATCATGGCGAGATTCCGAAGCCATCCTAGCAAATCCTAAATAAAAAATAATATTCATTATAAGAAAAAATTTTAGTTTATTTTATGAGTTTTCATGATTAAATACTTTTGTATAATTCTTAATAGTTTGAAGATTGTGACATGGGACTTTATTTACATTATCTAACAGACATTTATAATGTTTTAATATTGCACAAAAATAGTTTTTCTTGTTTGCTGGTTGGTTGCAAATACACTGCTGGCCATAAGTAATATAACACTAGGAAATACACATTACATTTTGCTTAAACTTACAGGATGTGTGAATAATTGCAGAATGGGAAAATAATTAAAAGTACAAGACACATGCAAACCTGATGTGTAACATTTTTCGACTTTTTCAGAATAGGATAAAAGATGAATAAAAAGAGCACTTTGAATTAACTTTATTAAATGAATATTGTCATTTGCTGACATAGTATGCCCCTTCAAAGACAAAGACAATAATATATGCAGCTTACAGATTTTTAGAGAGGAAGAATTGAGAGCATGCAGGAAATCAGAGAATTCTTTGGGACATAAGTGCTCGTATTGGCCATGTTGCAAGCACATTGTCAAGAGTATGGCATCAACAGATAGAAAAACTCATTCCCACCATAATGAAATATCTGGAAGATCCTGACACACAAATGAGAGGACAGGCATTTAGTGCACATGGCTATGATGGATTTGAACGGTCACATCTTAAATTCTTGCCCAACAATGGGGTTTGTTATATATCAAAGAATGTTCAATCCTATCACATTGTTAGACACTATTTGCAGCAAAAGAACCTTCACAATTTCTGTCCCATTGCTTTGCATTCCTTTGACTCTTGACCAGAGTGTTTGCAATGGGAATGGTGTCAAGAGCATCATTAATGGCAAGATGAATGGCATCATGTTGTCTTTTCAGACATATCACAGTTCACTTTACAGCACCACGATGGACATATCTAGTGTTTCCAAATTCCCAACATTTTGGAATCCTGAGGAATAGAGAATGGGAAATCGTATTGCCCAAGAATTCTCGAAATAATCTTTTTTATTTAATTTTCATTGAACATCTGTAATAATGGCTATAACAGTAAATATTAATAAATAGAAAAGATGTAGAGAAGGTGGGGGCAATCGGAGTTTGTTGCCCTGGCGAAGTCTTTCAGAGATTTCGAGACAGTCCTTTATGTAAAAGCAGGGCCAGCCCAAGAAAAAGCAGAGACTGGTGCAAAGTTGTCCTGTGGAGCCTTTTACTAATACCAGAATGGTCTTCTGTTGAGAATGACAATTCCAGAATTCTTCAGTTTCCTTATAAATAACAAGTATTTGCACTTACCAGATTGCAACAAAAAAGTTTTGAACAAGAGTTGGATCATGCAGGATCGCAGGGCCTTGTGCAATCACATTGTCCTCTGGTCAGCCCTGTGTAAAAGGTCAACATAAATAAATAAAATTTCCTAAATGGAGGTTGACTGGAATTTCATGACTAGTGCATCTCTTGCCCTGAGCATTAAACAGGAGTAATAGTATCATTTGGCTAGGTTTCTGTTATATTTCAAGTTTTCTCAAAATATAAACAATGTGATTAATGCAAACTTTATTTAATCAAACCTTACAGTATATAGTGAGTTCTTACATATATCACACAATGTATTAACATTCCTAATCTCATTTAAATATTTTATTTATTAAATTAAACATTAATAAAAAACAAATGCAAATATTATTTGTTTGAAAATTAAAAAAAAATACTTCAAATAGTTTTTATTTGTCATTTTTAAAATGAAACTTTAAGAAACAAAGCATTAATTGCCCAATCAGACAATTATGATTTTCATTTTATAACAAATATACTTGATGTAGAAGAATTTCTTTAATTTTCTGATGTGATATTAGAATAAAATATTAGCAGTGCAAGTTATTTTTAAATAGACTGACTTACCCATCGCAGCTGAGAAAGCCAAGAACACACACATAATCACCATCATCAGTCGCAAACAAACTGATTAAATGTGGTTGGTAGTATCAGCTGCCACTGTGTGGCAACAATTCATTGTGGTGAACAGAAACAATTTGTGTTTACAGAGAAATATTTATTTTCATAACCCAGGATTTTACTACAATGCCATATTAAAGTAATTTTAAGCTTAGATTTCTTAAGTAAGTTCACCTGAAGAAGACTTTGTAATCAAACCCTAGATCAGGGCTGTCCAATCCATGGTCCAGCACTGTAATGAATATGGCCCAATATAAAATTGTAATTTTCCTTAAAACATTGAAATTTTTATATACATATGTTTTTATTATTTAAATACCTATCTACATTTCCTATTTTCATTTTTTAAAATATTTCCTATTTCACTTGATTATAACTTCTTGATCTTTTCATTCAGAAACTTTTTAAAATTTAGCAGAAGTCAAATATTATGCTACAATATTTTTGCTTATTTGTCATGGTGGATATCATATATTGTGCATTATTTACTAACTTTTTTGCTTAACAACCATCGTTAGAATTAGTATATTTTATGTGCAGCCTGAGACTATTTTTTTCCTTCAAATATGCCTCAAGGAAGCCAAAAGGTTAGACACCCCTGCCCTAGATTGTGAAAATATATATATTTTTTTATATAAATACAAACTGTTTTCTGTTCTCCATGATAAAATGTGCTCAATTTACAAGAGCTAAAATTAGCTGGTCACGTGTTATCTAATTCTGATGTCACGTGTGCATTCCTGGTGGCATGTAATATTGTTAACACAATGTAACTTTTAGATAGCAATAAACAGAAAAAATGTCTAAAAGATACATTGTGAATAGTATGTTTATTTCCCACTGTGGGTATTATTGGATTCTAGGAGCCAATTTTCCTGATTTCCTAGCCAACTTTTCTCGGGATTTGGGAACGGGAAAATGAAAAAAACTCCTGAGTATGAGCGGATATTCCCTCCAGCCCAGAAACACTAGACATATCCACATTTGGAGGCACAGTGGCAAAAGCAATCTAGAGGCATGCATTTTGTAGTGCCATATTGGCACAGATTGAAATGTTATGGTGCGGGGTATCATTAGTTTTCATTCCTGTTCACACCTCATACCCATTGATGGTACCCTGAACACCAATAATACATCACCGAAGTTCTAGAGACTGAATTGTTGTACTATCTTCAAAGTGTCCCTAATGCCACATTCCAATAGTACAATGCCCATCCATATGTGGCCTAGAATGTCTTAGGCTGGCCCCAAACGAGTTGATTTTGCAATGCATTCATGCCTGGAAAAAACCCTTACACAAGCTTTAATCATAACTGTGTTGCTATCATGCCCTTTCAAAATTGCACTAGTTGTCTTATAGGAGTGGTCTGGTGACAAAAGCCATATTTAGCAAGTTGGATTTTGGGGCAACAGACGTGCGCAGTTCAGACCAAGTGTGTGCAGGAAAATTGAAATAATGGATAATGTTGAAACTCGAAATGAGATAGTCGATACTGATTGGATCTCATTATATACATCACAAGCTTCAATGCTTATTTCATTGACTTGTTTGCAAACATGTCGTTAACAAGAGACAGAGTATAAATTCTTTCACAAAACCAGTCAAGTACATTTTTATATCATGTCATTGCCAATTTGGTCAACTCATTTGATATCAACTTTAGAGCTCCCAAATGCACACTGTGTTCCACTTCATGAATATTCATATTTAAATATACTTGTGCTCCTCTAGTTACAAATTCAATTCATAAGTTTTGCTCATACTTTGGAAATTGTTGTTATCTGGCCCTAAAATCTACTGAAATAACTTTATATACTGTGTTTTGTAATATATTTCACAAGTGTATCAATTAGAAATTTCTTATTTCACAGATTTGAACAAAAACTTCTGATTATAGAGATTTTTGTATAATCATTTCCATCTTAAAATATTGCAGTAATAGGATAATTAAATACAGTAAAACCTGTGAAGTTGGACACCTCTGTATGTTGGATATCTCTCTATGTTGAACGACTTTTCCTGTAACCGGACAAAAGCCTATATTTTACTATATGTTCAAACCTCTATATCCTGAACGCCTCTCTATCTTGTATCTTGAACAACCGTTTGTAATAAGATGGACACTTTTAGATTATTGGTTGAAATAAAATCTTTAAATTTTATTTTCGGTTTAGAAGATTAACCAAAGAAATTTGTGAAAGAGAAACTTATAACATTGATTAGTCATGCCTTGAGATGATTGTTAATGACTTATAAATCCATAGTTTATTTATTACTGTAAATACAAACACTAAACATTGAGAAAAATCAAACCAGAACTAGCCAAATTATAGCCAGAATATTTTATTGCAATAAAATTAAAAACATTTGGGCTATAATTGGCTAGTTTTGATTTGGTTTATATTTTACTTTTTTCTTTGAGAATTGTGTGCTGTTTCTTCTGGTGCTGTGATTAAGCTTTACTTAGAGATGTTAAAAAGCAGTAAAAGAAAATTAAATAAACTGACATTAGACTAAAAAAGCAAGTTGTTGATCATTTACCATTCTGGATGCAGTGAGATGGATTAATGTTGCATGACAAGTTTCACAATTAACTATTCAGAAATGTTTTCAAAAAACTGAGTTCCTTATAGATTTCACTCTCTTCTTCTCCTAGGTCATAACTTTGACCTAGGAGAAAAACGGAGTGCTCTTCCTGAGAACTATCATCATAAAATTTTAACTGAAGATTTTACAATTTTTGCAACAGTCTTGTCCGTCATAATATATAAAAATTTTAGAGCTAGTGATTTAATTGAAAAGATTATAACCAGCTCAATTCATATAGAGACTTTGTTGGAAGAGGAACCGAATGATTATGAAACAGTTTTTAAATATGTAGAGGAATTTGAACAATAAGCATTTTCTAATAATCAACCAGAGATTGTTGAAACTCTGTTTGGTATAGGAAAAAATAAAATCGAAAATATGTGGATGAAGTGTAAATTAAATATAAAAAAAGGCAAACTCTACTAACAAACTTCTTTTCAAATACATAATTCTTATGTTGAAAGCACTGACAGACTGCAGTGTGTACTTAACATTTTTAAGTTTTTTATTTAAAATAATAATAGGTTTCCAATTTGATTTGAATAAAGGTTTGCATTGACATGAAAATTTAGTGTTTAGTATGTTTAGAAAAAATTTTGATTTTATGAATCTCTCTATGTTGTTCACCTCTCTAAGTTGAACACAGTTTGAAGGAACCAAATGTGTCCAACATAGAGAGGTTTCACTATATATAATTTTACATAATACTGGTTGCTAGAGCATTCTGCTATCATATTATTTAAAATTATCAAAGAATATTTTAAACTTACTTTAACTATTGCTATTCACCTTATTCTAACTTCTAAATAAAATAAAAGCACTTACAGATTAAACTTTAAATATTAAACCAACCTCAAGGGAACTTTAATCCAAATACTCCTGATTAATCTGCCTTAATAGAATCAAGGGATTAATTAAGGCAGATTAATCAGGAGCACTTACAGAATTATAGAAAAACTTTAATATAGAAATGACAAACGTTTTTGGCACTGTGCTGAAAATGTTTGTCATTTCTGTATTACAGTTTTTCTATACTGCTGTAAGTGCTTTTATTTTATTTATAAGTTAGAATATTTGAAATTTAACATTCATAAAGTACAAATGTTTGTTAGCAAAGGAGCATGTATACAAAAATATTAATTTATCAAGTACTTCACAAATAAAATCAAAAAAGTCTACTGATTTATCTGTTCTTAGAGATTAAACATGACAGCTGTCCTCTATATATATCACTGATTAATATTAAACGGAAATGTAGCAATCCTCGATATTTATGATCAACAGTTTGTTTATTTTATGATAGCCTGATAATTTAGCAAATACAGGATGATTATTTTGAGCTGATTTCAGATATCAGATTCACACTTTCAGCATGATTGTTTCTCTCAAGTTTGACCAATCATAATTATTGACAATTCCATGATGGATTCTGAAATGCTGTCATCATGAATATCACTCAAGAGATTAAGGATTAGGTTAGACTAGTTTTAATTATGCCATTGAATCTCACAAGGTATATTTTTATGGAAACTATTTCAAGATATGAGGGATGTGATTGATAATTTATTCTAACTTTAATGTGATAAAAACTTATTTTTTTATAGTATGTGGAAATAAATTTTTATACAATCATTCAATTTTTATTTGAAAAAGTCATTCTTTTAATTAGATATATAAGACTTACTGATTTGGATAAAAAAAATTATGATTATCTTACTATAACATCATCTTATATTTGACTTAAGTTACTATAAACAAATATATTAGTTCCATGAAAAAATAACTAGGAATTTAATATAGTTACATCTACCAAATTTTTAAACTCTGTCACCTATTATACATAAAAATATCTTATTGTGATCACATTAAAATAATCTGATAGCCACATTTGAGAATAGTTGGTTTTAGTTATTGTGTATCCCAGATAAATTTGAATTGCTTTTTATTGTAGCTATTCAGAGAATTTGTTCCTAGATTGTATTTTTTTTTTGCATAAATTTCTATATTATTGTCACAAAAAACATTTTAATTTTTTTGGATATTTTTAATTGTCTTTTTACAATCCCATGGCACAATCCATAATTTGCACAATTATGATCCATAACATGTTTAAGTGTTACTTATTTTTATTAGATAATGAAGAAAAAAGATTTATTTTTATTTAATTTATAATTTATTATTTTAAAGTTTCCTACCTTGAAATTTTCCACTTTCTTTAACAGAAAATATTAAGATAACATTCTTACTTTCCTATGGAATCAAACAAAGAGACATTCAAGTTATAACTAAAAGTAACAGCAAAATCTGAATTAAAATCTGTGCACACCATAGCCCCAATATGCACCATTTTCATTTATGTCATTTTGATATTGTATCATTTCTAAAATATGATCAATAATTATAGTGTTGTTAAATTTTGAATTGCATCACTAAAATTTAAAGTTTCAAACAGTATATCTATTCGGAATTGTGTGATATTACTATGTATATACTATGTATATTACTATTTCATTACTATTGTACAGAACTAGTTTGCATCCAAATGTGCCAACTTCTACAAAGATGGGGTTAAACAACTGTTCCATAGGTGTGAGAAGTTCCTAGAAAGTGGATATATAGAAAAGAGTTGGAGGACTATATTTCAGATCTCTAGCACATCTGAGTCCTGATAACAATAAAAACTGTTTGGCCTCCCCTCATATAAACTTTAGTATAAAAGAGGAAAGCCAGTTATACTCTATGGTGTCAACTGGTTTGTTAGTAATTGAAGAAAAGTTAGTGGGTTATGGGTCAGAGTGGTTAGTTAGAGTTGGGGGGATGGGAGGAGGAAAATGAGAAGTGGGCCAGAGCGAGTGGTCCCGCAGCGCCAGTGCGCCACCAAAAAATGGTCCCAGGCGACATCCTGCGGAGGACCGGGTGAGTTTTGTACATTATTAAAAAGAAAAATACAGGGAGCCGAAATTTACAAAAGATCCGCAAAGTGAGAAGAGCAAAATGTATAAGAGAACATTGTGAGAGTATAAAACAGTGACTAAGTTGAATAGGATCCTGTAGGGAGTCTTGAAGAAGGGCCGACGACCTGTCCATGGAAGAAGCTCGAATCTTTCTCTAAATTTCAACTAATTCCTTTTATCTTACAAAAAGCAGTATCTCAACATCATCATTTCACTTTGTGAGTTGCAGTTTATGAAAATATAATTACAGTGCAAATCAGGGCTCTAGTATAATCTTTATTTAGTATAATAAAATTTCACTCACTCTGAAAGCTTGATTAAGTCTAGCTTCGTTTTGAGGAGGAGTTGACCAAACACCCTATAAAAAAGAATTAAAAATTTTACAATGATTTATTTTAATTTAAACTTTCTAAAATAAGAAATATGATGGAATAAATTACATAGTTCTATATACATTTCTTAAATATTAGAATTTATTCACAAAATTTTGAAGCAATATATAATCTTAGTCTGTATAAAATTATATGACAACAAATAGATATTTTATAAAATTTTTACAGTAAAATAAAAACATTATGCTATATGTATAGCCTACTTACAAAGCAAAAGATACAATATAAATCATATTATTATATAAATGTTTAATTTATATCATATTATGATAGTTATTTGTAAATACATTTATCAAAAATGAGATAAAATGAAAAAGTTAATGGAGCTATAAACTGGCAATCACCATCCATTGGACCACAATAATGTGAATCATTATTTTATTAAATTATTATTATTGATTTATAGAGTCCATTTCAGCTTCTTTTGCAATCTGAACAATCACTTAAATGGCCTATACTTTTCTGCATTCTCCTCACTTCATATTGATGTTATCTTTCTCCATACTACTGATGTGTTCTTTCTTGATGTAATTAATTTCATTATATTCTCCAAATTTAGAGAAAGACAATACAAACAA
The DNA here is from genome assembly GCA_000484575.1 of Olivierus martensii. Taxonomy (NCBI): domain Eukaryota; kingdom Metazoa; phylum Arthropoda; class Arachnida; order Scorpiones; family Buthidae; genus Olivierus; species Olivierus martensii. The sequence goes on from AYEL01088086.1 coordinate 37,291, forward strand.
AAAATTTGCTTATAAATAAATTCATCCATAATGATTATGGTTGTAAACATTCTGTCATTTATAAAAAGACAAAAAACAGCACAGCACTAGGAGGAAAGAATCTTTTATTTCAGAAAAAGCTGATGTAAACCAGTTGACAATGATCGAAAATGTTTCTTTTTTGAAATAAAAGATTCTTTCTGCCTAATGCTGTGTCATTTTTTGTCATTCATAATGAATTTTTGATATTGGTTAAATGCTATCAGCATGCAAGTATGAAAATATATATATTAATTTATTAAATCTGATAAGCATGAATTAACTGTTTTAATCTGTAGCTATGATTTATATAGGACTCCAATACAGTCATATTTTATATTTTCAAATTTTAAAAGTAATATTTAGTTGTTCATGTTCTTTACAATAAAATATTTATTTTCACATCTAAATGCATATATCTTTGTATTTAGTTTTTAATTTGATCAGCATTTATTATTTTTTAATTATTTTTTCTCTTTCTTCTTCATAAAAAGAACTAGTTTTTAACCAAAATAGATCTATTCTAATAAAGTATTTTTTAAATAAATATTTCTGTATTTTATATTTGCACGAATGATTTTTATGCAAGATTTGATATTAAATAACAAAGTATATAGTTTTGAAAGCCTCTTCTCTTCCCTTAATATTTTTTAAGAAATTCAATTCCTCCAAAACTGAATTTGACAAAATAAACTGGATTAGATGAAAGAAACTACTCAGTGAGATACCCTGGATGACTGACATGACCAGACTGAATTTGAATATGGCAGCAATATGCCATATGCTCCTGAAGATATAAATATGGTTAGTTCTACACATTGTTATACAAATCTTTTATGATTGGTCAGAGTTCAACTTGCTTGTTGAACTATAATTAATCATAGTTCAACAAGCCAGTGATTCAAAGTAAAAATGGTTCAGCTCTAATGAAAACCATCATAATCACTATATGCATTCACCATTGTCATCTGTCACTTACTAATCATTATCAGTTATTATAATCATCGATTATTTTAGTTAGCATCTATAAACTTGTCTCCCGGTGATTATCTTCGTAAAAGTAACTACTGTTAATCATTTATTCATATTTTTATGCCATTTATTATAAAGAAAATGATTACAGAAATTAAATGACTAAAAGTAGGAATTTAATTACATTTTCAATATTATTGCAAATAATAATGTTCTTTTATTTAGCTAATAAAATTACAAGATTTTCAATGATTTTAAAGTTTCTGCTGTTTTTGTATTTTTGTTACATATTATAGTTGTGGAGTCATCTTACCACTGTTAACCTTTTCCTATCCAAACTTAAAAAACAAAAACCTGTCTTATGCTCGAAAGGATTATGAAATATGATACTTAATATTCAATATTTTGCCGTAACTTTTTTACTTTTCAATTTTTTGGCACGAAAAAATTATATTTTGTTGTCCATATACTCTGTCTTGATATCGTTTTTTAATTTTAGTTATAGGACCAAAAGAAAAAAATGCGAAAAATTAGGCCTAATTTGCATATGTAAACAATATATATTTTTTTCAAATTATTCATAATTTCTGCATTGGATAAAAAAATGTTGATATATTTACATTCCTGGTGATATTCCACATCTCTTAATATCAAATTACTTCATAATTCTAAAAAATTTTTCCAACTGACGAAGAAAATTTATGATTCGTTCATAATTCTAAAAAATTTTTCTGACAAACAAAGACAATTTATGATTGAAATTCGATACCACAGAGCGTAATGCGAGACCTTGTATAAACAAACAATTGTATTATCCCTCTCGCGGATGAAATATGGTATTCTACTACACAAATGTTTAAAATAATTGTTGACAGATGAAATACAGTATTCTACTACACAAATGTTTAAAATAATTGTTTATTTGCCATTTTTCTTCCTATTTTCTTCAAATAATGTGAGATAAATAATTTTTATTTTACTAGAAGTATTAATATATTTGAGAATGTCAACTTTGTTGAAAATTTTTTATTTTAGCTGTAATTTGTATGTGTAGCTATCATCCTGCCATCTGTATGCCAGATTTAGCACTGCTTTTTGATAAATTATCATTTTTTATACATTTTTTACTCAATATTAGTCTCAGAGCCTTTTAAAAATGGCGGATGGTGAATTATTTTTCTGTATTTCGTTATTCTGTCATTAATTTTTCAAAAAATAGTTAAAATATAATAATAACAACATTTTCAAACAAAGGGGACAGGTTGTCACGGTTCTCCCCTTAGTCAAAATAATGTAACTAGCCCATAACCTGAGGTCAACAATTGACCTTGGATGGAGCTTTTTGACAATAATTATGCACCCCTGGTGTACTAGTTACTTGTTTCGACTGTAGATAACACAAAAATAGATAATTTCCTGCCAGAATCTCGGTCGCCGGATTCTGCGTCAATTGTCAAGCGTGGTATAGGTTGCTTTGTTTCGCTGATAAGTTAAAATTTATAAACTATTTTTAACTATTTTTCAAAAAATAGTTAAAATATAATAATAATAGCATTTTCAAACAGTGAGACGTCTTTTCACCGATCACCCCTTCTTCAAAAATGTATATAGTCCGAATACAAGAGGTCTTGAGGTCAACAATTGACCTTGGATGGACGTTGTTTGACAGTAAATATGCACCCCTGGTGTACTAGTTACTTGTTTCGACTGCAGATAACAGAAAAATAATTGTATTGTTTAAATTTTTGATCATTCTTGAATTTTTGGGGGTCCAAAGATCACAAAGGGGTTTGAAATAAAGGATTATATTGGAAATAAAGGGTTAATTAAAATATCGACGGAAAATCAAATTTGAGAAATACAATAGAAATATGAAAAATATGATAGAATTTGAGATTTTGACCATTTTTTCTCGATTTAACCAAAAATAATGAAATTATTGGGCTTTAAATTTTGTCTTTGTGACCAAGTTATTGGAGTGGATGACGGCGCACACGTGTCTTCGTGACCAAGGCATTGGAGCAGAAAAGGTTAACCTGTTAATCTGTTAATATTGGGAGCGAGAGGGCATACTCATAGGTCCTAGGAAGAAAAGAAAAGGAGAGGGGAGAAAGAGGGATAGAAAAGGAAAAAAGAACCAGTCGAAGGGAGTGCAACTGAACACTAGTGGGGAGAAGGGAGGATACAACCAATACCGCAGGCCCCTGAACGCCTGCACCGGGAAGAAATAATTAAAAAAAAAAAAAGTTACAAATCTGATCCTGGTCAAAAAACAAAAGAAACAATAAAAAAAAAAAAAAAAGGTTACAAATCTGATCCTGGTCAAAAAACAAAAGAAACAATAAAATACAAATGTACAGAATAAAATAGATGTGCAGAAGTCTCAGGTACAAAAACTGATAGTTTGGTAAGGGGATAAATCCACTCAATGAACCACTCAGCTTGGCTGTTCTTCCATCGGGTTATCTTCGAAAGAAGAAAAAGTTCGAGGATTAAACATGTTGATCATTGAAGGATGGGTCGTCAAGAAATCCAGTTGATCTAGCCGGTCATCCGTCAAGATTCTTCCATCAGGTCCATCTTTGAACAGAAGGGATTGAAGTCACCGCAGAGGTAAAGTCACCAAAGTGGTCCAAAAATCACTCAGATTGCAGGATCACCGCCAAAGGAAATCCCTTGAAGTGTTGCAAACCAATGAAAATGTCCCGCACCATCACCAAGACCCACACAAAGAGGGTCCTCAAGTGATGAACAGCAATATGTGGTACCATCAGAAAGGCAAACAAAACAAGAGGTAGTAGTATCACCGGAAGGAGGCAAAACCAGAACTAATGATTCTCGGTTTGCTGGGGAAAATCTCCTGGAATGCGCCGGACCGGGATAAGAAAGTATTTAAATCAACAAAGACTTCTTTCGGGTCAATCAACTGGTTTAGGTGGCAGGGCCAGTTAAGACCTGCCAAAATAGCTGTCCTTTTCAAGGAAGACCTCAAAGAGGCAAACTTAGGACAATCGAAAATAACGTGGGAAGAGTCTTGGGGAATCGACTGTCTACAGTCACAGAGATTGGTATCTTTAAAACCAAATCTTGTGTAAGTAAGTTGAAAGGTTCCCATGCCCCGTAATCAATTGGGTAAAGTAATAGTTAATGCTGAAGTGTTTGTTTTTATAATGTCAAGCTAATTTTTATGCTATATATAAACTGCTATAAATGCATTTGTAGAAATATATTTTCTTTGTGCTGTAATTTAAAATTTGTTAAAATCATTTTTATAAATATCAATCACTGTTTAAAATTGCATTTGATAATACCATAAATGGAAAACTGAAATGGTTTAACAAGAAATGCATCATAAATCTGAACAGTGCTTAATTATTTTATAACTATTGATGTATTAACTGTTTGCAACTTGAATCAAATCAAGTTTCAAAATAAACTTGGTTGAACATGGCTGAAAAATTTCAAACTAGAGTAAAATCTATATAATCTAGCATATTCTGTAATATATTTTATATTTTAGAACAGGGGTGAGCAACCTTTTTAATCAACGGGCCAATTTAAATTTAAAAATTTTTTGCCTAAAAGTTAGCCGGCCTGTACTATCATTCTCCCATTCCTGTTGCCATTGTTGAAGGGTGAAATTCCCCACATTATGTTTCAAGTAGTTTGGTGGTAGTCTTGAGTAGACCACAGTTCCAACTGTTTCTGCTATGTCCCTTTATTCAAAATCAAGGCGATAATTGAACAAATTCAGAAAACAAAAGTTAAGTCCTTTATTAAGTTGACCAGAAATGAACAGTGATTAGGGTGGTGCACCATGTAGATCAGGGGTGAGCAACCTTTTTAATCAACGGGCCAATTTAAATTTTAAAATATTTTTGCGGGCCACACATAAAGTAACACTTATTAATAATTTACAAAACTTTATTTATAATAAACATTAGAATAAAAAAATATAAAATTTAAAAAAAGTAAAGATTTCATATACAAATTTTAATGCAAAATAAAAACAAACAAGAAAAGAACAGAAAAACGAATTTTCTTGAAATTTTTAATGAGAAATTTGGCACTGTTTATTCGATACGAGCTGATCAATATCAGCCGGAATTGATGAGGTAGCTACA
>AYEL01088087.1:0-121132 GCA_000484575.1 Olivierus martensii
TTCGTATTGCATGTTTGAACAAGTCGCCGACAAGTGAGTAACTCGTCACAAAAAATTGTTTCGGTTTAGTATGTACTACCATTTTATTATAATTAATTTTATAACAATATATTGATGGGAGAAAGTCGATAAAATAAATTCAATTTTAGAAATGCTTGGCGGGCCGCATAAACATGTTTAACGGGCCGCGTGTTGCTCATCCCTGATGTAGATAACCGAACTGTTGTCGGTAAAGATATGAACTTCAGAAAATTGGTAATTGTTTCCCAGTATCTTCTTTATGCCGCAGTAAATCGCATAAAGCTCAGCTTGAGTAATCGTACAGTGTTTCTCCAGTTGGTAGGATCCTTGGAGTAGGATATGATCCTTAGAATCCACCAAAACAAGTCCTGCCCCCATGCCACCCGCTGTCCTTAAACTATTCGTAAAAATCCTGACTGGAAGATTTGAATTATCCCCTACAAGTATAGAGGGGCAAGTTCTGAACTGAAAAACAAATAATTGTACACTGTGACTTGAAATGGCATCTGAAGGGAACTTCACAACTTAACTTATAATTAATACTTTATAAAATGAGATAACTTATTTTCTCAGAATCAAGTGTATGGTCTCAAAAGCATGCTTTTAATTAACAACAGTTATATATTTCTTGCCATACAAACTAGTTTTTAAATTATGAATAATGTTAAAGTTATTGTTTATGTAAAACAAAAAATTAAATCAAAATTATGTAAAGAAGCAAACAGTTGACAGAATGAAAATAAACATCAGCTGAACAATTTCTTGGCAATAATATAAGAAGTGAAGTTCAGAATCAACAAAGTATTATATAAGTATATTGATTGTTTTATTTGTGATTAGCCCAATATTTAAATTTTAAAATAAAACAAATTTAATGAATGATAAATGAAACAAAACACAACAAAAACATTCTTCAATAGGTAAGATTCCAAATTATAAATTAGTAGTCTAAGGGAACATCCAAATGAAGTAAATATATCATATTTACTTGCATAATTCATTCACTTTTTTATAATACTTTTGTAATGTAAACAAAGGGTGCATGATTTAAGTGAGAAAAGATTATATGTTGTACTCAGAAAAAATTTAGGACCCATCTATTTTGGCTATGTAATTTTCTGAGAGAGCTATATCATCTCAGGTCATTGGCAGGATATTTTGGGGGATGGTTGATGCAATGGACTCCATTCATATCCTTGAATATACTTCCCTATATGCCATGAATGTCATATCATATCACTATTACTCAGTCAAACTGCTGCAGATATTTTGGCTTTGTTTACATAATCATCAGAAATCAGTTTACATCACAACATGTCAGTATCTAAAATAAATGTTTAAAATTGCAATAAAATGAATGATTTTTGTACAAATTATTGATATTTGATTTATTTTAGGTTTTATATAGCTGTTTTAAGTATTATTTTGTGATTAGTTGCAGGTAATGTTAATTTTGAAATATAAAGTTAGTAGAATTAAATGCAAAAAATCCATGTGACTTATCAGCTTGGTTTATTCACTTGAAGACAAGACAAAAGATAGCCAAAAATATTAATGTATCACTATGGAATTTTTAGAGTAAACTTAAAACATATCAGATGAAATTTTTTATATAACAATTTTGCTAATTTCATTGTATTCCAAGTTTAATCAGGGTTTTATTTTTGTATTTGTTCACAAAAACTAAACAATAACTTTTGGCAATTTTTTGTGTCTCATATAAAGTATGAAAGCCAAAAAGTTCTTACTCTTACCATTTTGTATGTATGCTATAGATCTACAATTATAAACAATGATAGGTTACTGTCTTACTAATACATAAGCCTTTTTTTGTTTTAACAGGTCATGTTTAACCAGAGTTAGAAGTGTGATAATTGAAGAAGATATCATGCTAGACAAAGTTCAGCATCGAGCCATGATAGAGTTCCTTTATCTTCAAGGAAAACTATACAAACAAACCTTAAAGAGTTGTCAGCTGTTTATGGCAAAGAATGTCCATCATATGAGACTGTGAAACAATAGAAATGAGAATTCAAATATTTCATGTTTCATGAGCCTACAGCATGACCCAAGAGATGTCCAGCAAGGTCATGTCAGCATTTTGGGACAGCAAAGATGTCATATCGACAGATTACTTACAAAAAGAGTTGACAATAACAGAGGAATACTACAGGAACTTGCTACAAAAGTTATGGGACAGTATCAAGAAAAAAAGACATGATTTACTATCAAAAGGTGTGTTATTGCTAGCTGATAATACACCTTACCATAGAGCTATAAAACAGTCACTTTTCTGTACAAATATAGCTATGAAACCTTGCCCCATCTTTGTATTCTCTCAACCTGGCACCATCAGATTTTTTTCATGTTTCAAAATATGAAAAATATTTTGGGGAAGAAGTTTCTTCAATGATGAGGAGGTCATTATTGCTGTAAAGAGTTGGTTTACCTCAAATATGCTGACTAATACAAAAATGGGATTTAACAAGTGTGAAAACTATGTGGTCTAGGACAGGGGTGTTCAACCTGTCGATGGCAGAGCGATTTTTGGTCAATTTCTTGTTTATTCCTTCCAAGCTGATTCCTCCTTACAAATTTAATTAAAACTGAAAATATAATAATTTATTTATTATTTTGTATAATTTTTTAATTCTCTTTAAGTGTATTGTTATTGTTTATTTATTTTTTGTTAAAATAGTGAAATCAATAATTTTCTTATCATTTGGAAGTATCATATAAAACGTTTCCATTATTAACCAATAATGCACAAAAAATTCTGTTGTGTTTCGGATTGACATATTTGTTAGAATCTGCTTTTTCAAATATAAACAAAAAAAAAAAAAAAAAAAAATTTTTAAGAAAAATTTGCAAATTATTTTGGAAACTATCAATTCTTGGAATTTTTGAAAAATTAAAAACATTATGAATAAATGCTTAATTATATTGTAGTAATTATATATGTATTCTGCATGTATTGAAAAAATTTTTGACATTTTTAAAATAGTCAAATTTATTAATTTATTGCAAAAGGTGTCATAATCGATGAAATTTGCAGTTTCTATTTTTCAGGTTAATTTATAATCTTCAGATTTAGGTTCTTATAAAAGAAAAATTGTAATTCAGATGACTTTTAAATTCATAATAATAAAAGCTATATGTTTTATTTAAACATGTATTGAATGAATATGGAATTAATGCATTTAAAAATCTGAACATCAATTTACATAAATATTTTTTCACATGTTTTTAAACCTCGACCATCTTTACTTGAGTACTAAGTGAAAACCACACTTTCTGGAATGCTTTTTTTCTATATTGTAAAAGTTTAAGTATAACAGTGAAATAAAATTTTACAGAGACTTTTTATGCAATCAATAAAAGACAAATGCATTCATAATTAAAAAGACAAAAGGAAAAAAATACTATTACTAAAAATTTGGTGCTCGGTATAAACAAACAAAAAACCAAGCAATATTTAGAATATTTTTGTGGAGATTTAATCAAATATTCTTGCTTGCATAACTTGTCATTATTTTTATAGTTAAGTTTTGAGAAAATGAATGAGGCCCATAATACCACACTATGACATAACTTTTGTTAATAAGTTGTTTGCAATGTTTGTCTAGTAAGATAAAAATGAACAGTTTTTCTTACAGTGATTTTAAAAAGATGTGCATTCTATTTGTAATGAATGATGATGATTAAACACAGAAGTCTATAGTATAGAGAACTAAACTAAAATAAATGATGAATCAGCAAACACCAATACAAAGTACTTGATGCCAGCTTAAACATAATTACTGGCTATATAATTAAACTAAAGAAAACTTGTGGCCACTTAAATTCACGGATATTGTTCCTATACATTTACTCTCTTGAGGAGCAGAAAAGGCAACACACATCTGCTTCAGATGAATTCAGTACTGGACCATTGATTGATGTCTGTACAATATTAGTCCGTTGGCAGGGGATAGAAGGATACATAAATATATCTTGGGAAGCAGGAAGATATATGATTACATGCGGCGAATAGTTTGTACCTTTTTTAAATATTCTCCACTACTGGAATCGAAAGAAATGAAAAAGGCATTTATATATCTCCTCAATTGTTTCTACAAAGATAGAAGATATGAATTATTTTGCAGACAATGCTATTTTATGTATGCCTTCTAAACTCCCTTTCGTTGAATATATGGCAAAGTTTGTTATGAAGTGTTCACTCAAAGAAAAACAACTTGAGTGAGTGAACAAGTAAAACAGGTCAAGTGGCATCTTTCCTTCGATATGCAGAGTTTGTGCTTAAGTATTCCACAGTGGAATACTACACAGCAAGGGATGTAGAACAGTATACCAAAATAGAAAGGAGAAGAGCCACCATAGTTTCCATTCACTTTCCATGGGCACTGGATACAGAAGAGTTATCTCTATTCTGAAGTTATAAGAGAAGCCTACGGGAAGATATGCACCACTGATCTATTGATGATGATGACAGTATAAAAATATTATAACAATGAAACAGTCAATAATATGCCAAATGCATCTACCTCACAATTCAGCTTTTTTTTACATCAGATCTAAAAAAAATGCTCTGGCAGAGTTAAAATGAGGCCTTTTACTGCAGTTCCACTACAGCTAATTGCTCAAGATAACAATAATAAAAATGCTTGCTACACAGCAGCAGTACATACACATAAATCAGTAATCATTCACTGGATTTTCCTTTGGTCATGATTTTCAGAAATGCCTCATATAACAACAACTAAATTTGACAAATATATGCACACAAAAATGCCCAATAACTGAATTATTCTGTAACTTCAATTCATTTACTGTTCATCAAATCAATAAAGTGCTAATTAAATCCAAATAATAATTAAAAAACTTTCCATTATTTCAATATGCTTTCTTTTACATTCATAACAAGTCTCAGAAACAAACAAAATTAACTACACTAAGCAGAAATAATACAATGGAATGAATAGTTGTTAAGATACTCAATTTTTAAAAATTTTTAAGCTCAGGTTTCCTTACCATGTTAAGTACTTGAATAATTTTTCATCAGAAACATGATGGAGAAAAGTTTCAGTAAAAGTACTTTTCTTTTTTTTCTTTTTTTTTTTTTTTGTAAAAACATCACTGTACAAACTGCAGTTTGGTCATTGGGTATAAAGATATACACTTCAACCTGCTGCCTTATATGGTTTCCACGTAGCAGAGCCAGATAGAACATGATGCAGGATTTGCTATCAAATGCTAAGTACTATATAAATCCTGCATATTCTGCATTCCAACACTTTGTTGAACAAGCTGTCAGATATTGTTCAATTCCCAATACCATGAGGCAGTAGAAAGCTGTAAGATGATGATTGCCAGGAAAAGATAAGTTCATGCAACTTTAGCAGCACTAGAATATTCAGGCTAAAAATCAGAATAAAATAAACAGCTAGTGAATCTTTTAATTCATTTTCAAATAAAATATGATTTTGTCGGTTTTAAATCAACTGTCAAATTTTATGACAAGAATTGATATGCAAAAGTGCAACAGGCCTTGAAAAACAGCACTGATTTAACATGCTGATATTCCTAATGTTTTATACATTGGAGTGAAATAACAGTAGAAAAACACTGTTGATCAATAAAGCATGCCCATGGTGCAGTCATGTCAGTTCACAGGGAAAACAATGATAGCAGCCCTGTTTAATTGTGCAGAATTCTTGGCAACATGAGGAAGTTTGAATAATAGCCTCCTATCTCAGAGTGCTATTATAACTTTGATAGTTCTTGTACAATTTTTCATGTTTCCTTTCTTTCAGCTGTGCCACGTGGTGAAGTAGACTAAAATATTTAATGTTCTACAACTGTGGCTGACTGGGAGGCAAAAGTGACTGAGTTCCCTATAAAATTGAAATATTTGATTAATACTTCATAATTTACATCTTATTCAATAAATTATTTTATATAACAATAATTCAATAATTTCAATTTGCCCTCTATTGCTATTAATTCATAATCTATAATAAATTATATATGTCTTAAATATAGAAAAATGATTATTGTTAAATTTTAATAATATTTTTAAGTATTCTTTATAATCTTCTATCAATATTGGTTTTATAGCTGGGATGGTGAAGTCGCACTTAGTGAGAAATGTGTCTCCAAAATTGTATATCAAGTGCCAAAAGAGTGTCAAAATACTGTTTTAAAACTGCAGTAGGAATAAGATGCCATCTTCTATCAATATTGGTTTTATAGCTGGGATGGTGAAGTCACACTTAGTGAGAAATGTGTCTCCAAAATTGAATATCAAGTGCCAAAAGAGTGTCAAAATACTGTTTTAAAACTGCAGTAGGAATAAGATGCTGATTTCTCATTGTTAAAAGTTAATAATATTTATAATAAAAGTTCACCAAGACTGCACAAAACAAAAACAAAAGTAAAATACAAAGCCCTTTAGCAGTCAAAATGACTGCTAAAGGGCTTTGTATTTTACTTTTAATAATATTTATTCAACATTACTGCATTGTATTTCTTTTTAAAATTTGATGAATATTTTATGTTCTAACAGGTGGAGAATCTAACTTATATTTATAGTATTGCTGTACATTTATAGTATTATGACTATGAAAAGCCATTTTCTGCTTTATCATACTCTATTAAATAAATGTTCTATGTTTGGAATTACAATAGGTTAGAATTACAATCAAAAATTTTGAATACATTCCTGTCTTTAGTCAGAATCCTTGTAAAAAGATATGGAAGATTTTAAAAAAATCAATACTCACCAAGGGAATGTCAACTATGGCCCCCTCCGATTTTACTGATTTTTATATACAGTGGGAGATCAGTTAACGAACAGTTCGGATCACGAGCAAATTGGACAATGAACACTTTTGCGAATGAATTTTTATGTTCTGACAATGAACATCTCGCAGAACAAACCGTGAGACCCAAGGACTGATGGAATGATAGGCTTAGGCCTTGCGCTGAGAGAACAGTGGTTTTTTCCTGATTAAAATAAACTCTGAGACAACTTAAAACAAATCAAAGATTTATTAAAGGAGATAAGATAGAGTTTTTACAATTTTTTGATCTTAGAATAACACCCAAATTAGGTTGAGTTCAATAGGCTTGGGGAACTCTACAACAACAATGCTATTAATCACTTCCGAAAAATCCTGAGGAAGAAGAGAAAAGCAACTGACATCAAACAGATTCTTTAATGCCCCTACAAACTGGGAAAAACATGATAGATGAAAATGCAAGACCCTCTTATGTATATATTATTGTTATTATATAATTTTTTATTTATTTTTTTGGGTCTCCAGAACAAATTAATTCCATAAAAATCTATGGTAAATCGATGATCAGTTAACAAACAATTCGGGTAGTGAATATTGTCTTTGAACAGATTATGTTTGTTAGCTGATCAATCTCTGTATTATACTACTACCCTCCCACAAATCAATGACAAAGTAATATGACACAACTCTCAAGCATTAAAAAAAAAAGCTTTAAAGTTTTCAAGATTAAGCAAGTTAATTAAGATTTCACAATTTTAATTTTCATATTTTGCATATTAATTAGGTTTAATTTTCCTTAAACTGCAAGAAGCAAAAGGATTAGGCATTTTAGATTAATTTCTTTATTATATTTTAGATAACTAGCAATCAAAATTAAAATCAATTTACATATATTGCAATAATTTCTTGGTTTAAACAAACAAATTTCTTGTTTCCTTTTTCAATAATAATAGAACATTTGTATAATATATGCTTGCAATTTATTTATTTTTTATTATTAAATATTTTTCAGATTATTCAAGGAAATTAATTTTCCAACTATCTTAATTAATTGTCTATTATATAAATTTATCCAACACCCAAAGTACCATAAATGCTATAGGAAATGCCTTGAATGTTTCAAAATCTATTTCTGATGGATCAATCAAAAAAAAGCATATTCATCAATGTAAATAAGTTTTTTTAAAAATATCATTTTTTAAAAAATTGGTTCAATACATTAAATGATGATAAAACAGATATATATATGTGGAAGTATGAAATTAATTCTATTTATTGTTTTAGAATAACTGAACATACAGGATTGAAAACTATGACATTAAAGTTATATAGAATGGTATGACTTTCTTATTTCTAAAAAATCTATTAAATAATATAATTCAAAATTCTTAGTGAATAACTATGAACTGAACATTAACTACATTTAAACGTTGAAGCTACAGGATTAATCAGCTATTAAGGCAATGTTTAATGGCATGATCTACTAATTAATAATTTAAGTCAAACACTGCTTAATAATCTTACAGTTCAAAATCACTCAGTCTTAGCACTTTTAACAGCAGTAAAAAGTTACTAAAATTTTATTATTTACTATAACATTTTCAATTAATATTTAACAATCTTCAGCAACTGCTATATAGTACTATAATTTTCATTTACAGAATCAAACATTTTGTTTTAGAATTATGTTAATACAGGTAGTCCTTGACTTACAACGACTCAAGTTACTACAATTCATACTTAAGACGACCAAAAATTATTACTAAAAATTCTCTAATTCAGCTTTACTGCTTGCATATACATATAAATATCACATTGATTTTGTATATGCATCGCAGTGTCATCATTAGTTGATAAGTAATGTCTTATTATTGTATTTCGTCGTAACTGTTATGCCCAATAAGAGAAATAATGCTACTGATAAAAATTCCAACGTAAAAGGAGACAAGCTGTTTTAAGTTAAATTGAAACTTAATTTATGAAAATATTAAAGCAGAAATCAAACAAATCAAGAATTAAAAAAATTCTTCGACTTATGTCAGAATTGACTTACAACGGAGATGTTGGAACAGAACTCCATTGTAAGTTGAGGACTACCTGTATTTAAAACTTAAAATGAAAAATGCTCAATAAATCTAACCTTATCAAAGCACAAAACAGCAGTGAAATAAAACAATGTTTATTAAAAGATGGTAAAAATGCTTTCGGTATGCTACGATACCATCTTCAGTTACAAACTTATTACTCAGTAGAACAATTTTTAAACAAAGTTCTGGAACAATGTAACAGCTGTTTTTTAAATTGGTCTATCCAGAAATATTTACATAAATACTGATATGGCTGAAAAATCTTTAAAGTTACAAGACAAACAATAGTAAACACATTAAAATAAAATAAGCCAAGTGTTTCCGATCCACTTAGGATTATCACATATAAGACAATAGTCCATCTTGCTAATAGCAAATAGGTAAAATACAATAAACAAGAATTTAACAACTTAAACTTAATAGGAGTAGTCGTTATATATTTATGGATCCTATATTTCCAGGCTTTCAACATATTATCTGTCAGTTGTGAATTAACAACATTTTCATTTGCGCTAGCTCTTAGGATCTCTATTTTTTCGGACGTAGTCGTTATATTTATGGATCCTATATTTCCAGGCTTTCGACATATTATCTGCCAGTTGTGAATTAACAACATTTTCATTTGCGCTAGCTCTTAGGATCTCTATTTTTTCGGAAATAAATAAGTCTCTATGGTTATGCACTTTCTTGAAGATCTTTGCTTCATCTCATAAGATGTTAACGTCCTTCTCATAGGCTCTTTAGGCCAATGCTGTTCCTAGATTGCCTTTTGTACATTATCCTTATGCTCCTTTACTCTATCACTAAAGTTCCTTTTTGTAGCACCTATGTAGACTTCTCTGCGATCATCCTGGATATTATTAATTGGTATTGATTCTGGGATTTATAAAATACCAATTAATAATATCAAGGACGATAGCAGAGAAGTCTACATAGGTGCTACAAAAAGGAACTTTAGTGATAGAGTAAAGGAGCATAAGGATAATGTACAAAAGGCAATCTAGGAACAGCATTGGCCTAAAGAGCCTATGAGAAGGACGTTAACATCTTATGAGATGAAGCAAAGATCTTCAAGAAAGTGCATAACCATAGAGACTTATTTATTTCCGAAAAAATAGAGATCCTAAGAGCTAGCGCAAATGAAAATGTTGTTAATTCACAACTGACAGATAATATGTTGAAAGCCTGGAAATATAGGATCCATAAATATATAACGACTACTCCTATTAAGTTTAAGTTGTTAAATTCTTGTTTATTGTATTTTACCTATTTGCTATTAGCAAGATGGACTATTGTCTTATATGTGATAATCCTAAGTGGATCGGAAACACTTGGCTTATTTTATTTTATTGTGTTTACTATTGTTTGTCTTGTAACTTTAAAGATTTTTCAGCCATATCAGTATTTATGTAAATATTTCTGGATAGACCAATCTAAAAAACAGCTGTTACATTGTTCCAGAACTTTGTTTAAAAATTGTTCTACTGAGTAATAAGTTTGTAACTGAAGATGGTATCGTAGCATACCGAAAGCGGTTTTACCATCTTTTAATAAACATTGTTTTACTTCACTGCTGTTTTGTGCTTTGATAAGTTTCTCTACAGAACAGCCAGAAATTATTTTACTGTCAACATATTTGAGCACGTGACGTAAAACTTATCTACCTCCAACGATAAGGTAAAACCTTAATGGAATCGTCCCACACTAAGCATGTTCGAATAGACGCCTGGAAAAAGTAATCGCATTGGATTGAAGTAGTGTAAGGAAGCCGAACAACTCTGACCTGCAGGCAAAACTTTATGGACCAGACTGTACTTCTCAAATTATGAACATAATTCATACATAGTTTTATTAGTAACTGAGATATTGTTGCTATTTTGCCTCCAAAAGTACTGAAATAACTTTATATACTATAATTTATATTGTAATTCACAACTGAACCAATTAGAAGTTTTTTATTTCATAGATTTGGATGAAAAATTCCAATCGTAGAGTGAGGATTTTTGGCAAGATTCGACATTACCTGTCACATGTTTTGATCACACCATGTGACATAGGAAAAGAGTCACACACATTCAAAAAGGGATCAATATTTTTTTGGGGATGATAGATTAAAATGGGGCTTGGATTTTTGGGGTTTGAAAAGGTTATAGAAATCAATTCATACTCAAATTTCGCAAGTGTGCTAACCCTCTTTCATGTCCCTATCTTACCCCCTCGGTTACTCCTCTCGCATACACCCTCCTTTTCCTGCCCCTCTAGCATAAATCTTACTCTCGCTTTGGCACCTTTGTGCCTGTTGCCTTTCCTATATCACCACTTATGACCACCCAACTATGCAATATGTCTTTCACATGTTATGCTAAAAAATCCTTAAGTTTCATCTGAGGCTCAAACCAATAGCCTGGTGCATGGCAGCACACACATTATCCAACCATGCTATGACTGCTTGTTACCAGCAACTGTTCGGAGAATGCATACAAACAATGATAAGTGCTTACAATACATTACCTCAGTTTAGAACATATACCCAATTTCTGAAACAAAACTACTTATGGCCTACTTTAAATCAATTGTATGATACACAAACATAAACGTCATCAATACAGTTTTCAAATTTCATTATAATCCATTCTAATACCAGTTTTGCTTAACATAAATCAAACTTTGCAATCTACAAATATATAGGGTCGTCCAGGTAAATCCGGAAATAATTAATGAAGGAATTTGCGCTATTTCC
This sequence comes from Olivierus martensii, assembly GCA_000484575.1. Taxonomy (NCBI): domain Eukaryota; kingdom Metazoa; phylum Arthropoda; class Arachnida; order Scorpiones; family Buthidae; genus Olivierus; species Olivierus martensii. The sequence goes on from AYEL01088087.1 coordinate 11,649, forward strand.
AGTGGGGCGGTAATTTGGCTATACTTGCACGTGACACGGTAGAGACTAGGCATTCACAAAATGGCCGTCGCGTCATCAGCACATGCAGAGCACGATTGGAAAGTGGCTATACTCGATTCTCTTCACGCCGGAAAGTCGCCACGAGAAATAATCGAGTGGTTCGGTTACAAGACGACGCAGGCTTATGATCTAGCGAAGAGGTTCAGGGAGTCTGAGACAGAGGAAGTCATTCCTGACTAGGTCAAACATCGAAAGCGATATGACTGTAAGAGGAGTGACGAATTTGTTGCCGATTTGATGGAGTGGCAATTTGTCGCCGCAGTCTTCCATACCATTGGTTGCCCGAGTTGTGGCCTCCCTCAAGCCCCCTACTGCAATCCCCTCGACTATTACGTGGGGCGCGTTGTCAAATCAAAGGTCAATGAAACTCATCACAGCAGCAAAGACTCCATGAAAGCTTCCATCGTCGAGGTCATGACCTCGTTAGATCGAGAGGAGGTGAAGCGTGTGTGTCAGAGTTTCCGGACCCGCCTGGAAAAGGTTGTAGCATCAGATGGTGGCTACATAGAGTAACTGCAATTGTAAATAATGTAAATATGTTTTTATGTAGTTTTCTTTATAATAAATTTATTTTTTCTTGCAATTTTGTCGTTTTTAATTACATCGACCCTGCACGACCTACATGACCAGGATTTACCTGCACGACCCTGTATATATTGGTTAATAGCAGGTACATTGCCTTTAAAATATTTTAATTAATAGCCTCCACTAAAAAATAAAAATATTTTTAACAGCATCACAGTGCATCTAATGACACTATGCAAACGCAGGTCAAAATTTGCATATTGCATCACACGAATATTATTTTAGCATAAAACAAATCAATATAACCTTTTAAACTAATTGTCACATATAGACATTAATAACTCAGCAAACATCAAAAGTGGAAATATATACTTTAATAGATTTGAAGAACTTTCGGCTTTATTAAGCCATCATCAGCAAATTACAATGTTATTTGTAATTTGCTGATGATGGTTTAATAAAGCCAAAAGTTCTTCAAATCTATTAAAGTATATATTTCCACTTTTGATGCATGCTGAGTTATAATTGTTTCAGTAAGAAGTGGGATGAAGTTATGCAATGTCACATATAGTATCCATTATTCTTTTCTGGTTGACACACCATAAAAATATCCATCTGCAGCCCTAATTACATCATATTTGAGAATACTGTAAAGGTGGCATAAAGTTATTCATCAATACACATTAGTGCCTATAAAAGCTGATTTCAGCACACACATGGTTAAGGAGTAGGTAAAAAGCATTTGATAAAAATTAAAATATTCTAATGGTATATATCAACCAATGATACGTGCCTAGCATTTGTAACCATAACCGTTTTAGGCAGAAAAATATAAGAACAATCAAATTAACTTGTATCTTTCAAAGGAAAGAAAATTTACAAAGGTATGTATTTTGCATATTCAATTAACATTGTTATTTATTTACAAAAACTGTGTTTTGTGCTAAATATCAAAAAGGCACTTATCTAGGATTTCTGATGTCCAAACACATGAAAGAATGCTGCAACATTACAGAGCCAGAAACAGAAATTGTACAGACAAGGATCAACTAAACAACCAAATCAGAAATATAACATCATACACATTTATATGTCTGTATTCAGCTTGCAAACAAAAATGATAGAGGTGTGCACTCATCTAAGTTTAGTGCCAAAAAGAGGGGTTTCAGACAAATCAACATGCCCAAACTGCAACAGTAAGAAAATCAGGAATTTTATATTTTTTTCACTTTAATCTGCAAATATATATATATATATATCAATTTCTACATAATAATACAGGAAATATGATTGAAAAATTGTCTGGGGACAATTGCCTTGGATTTGTGTATAGATGCTGTATCCCCACGCATATAAAAAAACAACGGAAAAACAACTTTGCCACAGCTACATTTCATCTTTGAAAAATTCATTTTTCAATAACATCAATAAAGGTAATTTCCAAATTTCAAACAGCTCCATGCACAAATAACTATATTACTAACATAATAACATAATTCCATACTTCAAAACAAGAAACAACAAAATTATAATTCAGTGAAAGTACTTCATGCAGTTGTGAAAATTCTTAAAAAAGAAATTATTCTTTTATTCACTAACTAATGTTTTCGGTACCATTGTACTTTCAGGCTACACACATTTGAAATAAGAATTTCGAATTTCTTATTTCAAATGCGTGTAGCCTGAAGAGCATACAATAGTACCAAAAACGTTAGCTAGTGAATAAAAGAATAATTTCTTTTTTAAGAATTTTCACAACTGCATGAAGTCTTTCACTTAATTATAGTTTTGTGGTACAAAAAAGCAGTTAATTGAAAAGGATGGACGAGAAACAAAAAAAAACAGAAAAAAAAAAATACACTTCAAAACATTATGCTATTCTTTGTGAGGTCCTGAACTACCTGGGATTCTCAAATCAGTTTCTGGCAACAGGAGCAGTTTTTGTGTGATGCTCCAGCACTTTAAATGAGAAGATATACAGGTTTGGCAGTCTGAGGTCTGGAAATAGAAGGGAGATATTTGGAGAATAACAGATACCACACTCTTTCCTTAACAAATCAAAACAAATGTTTATTGAACAAAGACAGAGAAAAGAGTATAATAAAAGGAAATGAAACAGTCAAATTTAAATGTGTATCAAACAAAAAAGGGGAGGGCGGATGCCAAAATGGCGTATTGCGGCCCACGGAAGGCTTACCTGGAGAGACTTCTTTTCGTCGGATTGATCTCTGTCCTTGCTCTCTTGCCTATCTTCTCCCTAAATCTGAGACTTTCTTTACCTATCCATTGATTCTCTCAGTCTGGTTTTTCTCTGCCAGTTCATTTCCTTTCTTGCCTGTCTGTTGATTCTCCCGGTCTGGTATTTCTCTGCTGGTCCATTTCTTTCCTTGTTGTCCATTAATTCTCCTTGCTCCTGTCCAGCATCATTGTATTTATACCCAACAGCGGAAGTTTTGCGGGGTACTAACTGGTCTCAGATCAGGGTGGTAATTTCTTTATTTTTTTTTGGCAAGTGGTGACTTAAGAGCATTGACAAAAAGAAATTCTCTCCATAAGTAATGTGTGGGTGTGGTGGTTTGGGTGGAGGAGTATTGTTAATTACTTCTCCCTGAAGGAAACGGTTTGACGGTCCTATTTGCTTTTAAGTTTTACAATGCACTTAGCATGGGTGCATCTTAACATCCATTTAAAGTATTGAGCTATAAAGTAATACAGAACATTTTTTTAAAGGGAGTATAATAAAACATAAAAAATACAAACAAAAGAATTACATATTATTATAAAAAATTAAATATATATATTATAAAAAAATATGATATAAACATAAAAGAAGGAAAAGGGGGAGGAGAGCTTCTTGAACTCCACACATTTGTTCCCATAGGTTTTATGATAATCTATGCAAGGTGCATAAAAACTCCTACTACAACAGCACACTTGGAATGTGAGGTAGCACAAGACATAGCTGTCAATTTTTACTCTTCTATAGGAGAAGTGGCTTCTCTTATAAAAGAGTAAAAGAGTAATTATAGTGTCACATCTTCAATACAAAATCAGAGGACAAGGAATGACAGTCAAGGTAAGCTATAAACCTAAGCATACTTAACAAGGATAGGGCAGCAACAAATATATTCACCATTTTTACATTACCTAAGGTGAATGAGACATTTATCAGAAGAAAAAATACAATTGAGGAAGTTGTACAACAGCACAAACTCTGTTGTTATTTGGCATTTATTGCAGAGAAACAAAAAAGGGGGTTTTACTGGCATGTAAGTAATCAACATATATCCAATATCGTTAGACAAAGAAAAACAAAAATCTGATAACAAAGTTTTCACCAATAAATAGGAAGCAAATAAAAGCAGATGAGTTCTGTGGGCACACTTGTATAAATATATTCAACCAGAAAGCACTGTCATCAGTGTCTCTGCTTCACAATATAATACGGATACAAACAGCTAGGATTCCAGGAACATCTGGCAATAAACCACAGCAAAAGAGGAGCTGGCCAGTAAGAAATCAAAACTCAAAACAGTAACATTAATAATCAAGCATACGCATGATTTGCAATAAGTCAAATACATTAATGTATTTTGCTAATTATGTATCTAATTGACAGATCTGTTGATACTGAAAACAAACAGGTGCACATGCAAACAATAGAAGCCAGAAATAGATATGTGAAGGCAAGTTACTAAAAAACGGCAAGAAAAAACGGCCACACATGAAACATCACTATTAAGACAGACAATGGCAAATTAGCTAATCACTTTTATCTATTTAAACTACTATATATATTTCTCAGAGTACAATCAAGTCAATCAGAACAGACCAGTTCATCTAACAATATATGCATGCACACGATTCTTAAATAAAAACAGGACTCAAGGGAAGAAATTTATGCACATATTGCATGATATAACAAAAGTATACCCAGGAGGTGGGAAAAATAGCCTAGAATTAAAAAAAATAGGAACATTTGCCGATAATGATTGGACCTTGCCATTCATTCAACTATAGGAAAGAACTGCTACAGCAAAAATACTTGAATTGGTAAACACACCAAAACAAAAAAAAATATAACAGAAAATTTAAAAGCTAACAATATATATCCAAACAGGAAAACAGAAGTCACAACATGATGAATTGATTCATCATTCCATTATTCTAGAAGAGAAATAACCAACATTTATCAAAGGAAAAAGAAAAATATGAATAGCAGCACGACAAGCATAAATTTTTTTGCAATACTTTTGTAACATGTTTATAAACTGACAAAAATAAAGGTTTTCTAATAAATGATAATGTGTGTCCATAACCACATATTGCATACAAAGTACATGAATAACACAGGATAAACAAATTAACGAAAAAATGCATCATGATGATGAGATGCGATCGCAATGCATAACGTGCACAGCAAGCTTACAATGGCCCATTGAAAAAAATGTGTGGCAGGTAATCTCAAATCCTGCAAGATTTTTTTTAGTGTAATCATTGTCATCTTGAAATACTGCAATACAGTAAGACCCCACTTAACACTGCTCTGTTTAATGCTGTTTTGATATAACACGGTTTTTTTTTAATTCTATATATTTTTTATTCATTCACTTTGATGCGGTTTTTCAAATCAATTATACTCATATAAATCCAAAATCGCCTGAATTTGATGCTTTGCTACTCTGATGCCATCTCTCAGTGCTGCATTCACAGTTCATATTTATGACCGGCCATCAACATTATTTGACAGTAATAAAAATAACAAATATCCCATTTTAGTTTTAACTTAAATAATGCCACTTCAAATTATAATTCCTCGAAGTTAGAACGTTTTTCTTTCATCCATATTTTTTCGTTGTTTTTAGTTTACTGCAATCTGATTACTGACTTTTGTTTTTATAACTTTTTTTTCATTTTAAGAAATTTTCATGAATGATTTATGAATACGATGTTAGTAATAAAAAATATCTATAATTAATGCAAGATAATAATAATAATAATAATAATAATAACCCCTCCTGAATCCTGCTAAGCTGCCTCAAGAGATCTGAGATCACACCACTTATATAAGAGATCACAGAATCTCTTATATAAGTGGACAACTATTTTACTACTATTCTTTATTAGTCCATTGCTGCTCTGAAGAACATCATTTTGGTCTTGCTGGTATTGATTCAGAGCTTGCTTTTTTCGGCAGATGCTTGCAGGGCGGTTGCTTGGTCCTGGAGTGCTTGCAGATCTTCATTCATGAGATTGATGTCATCAGCAAATCGGAGGTTGCTGATGATGCTGCCCTGGATGGTGACTCTGAGATTGAGCTTGGTGTCGCTGTCTATTGTGCATTCCAGATAGGTGATAAACAGGAGTGGAGATAGTGGGTCTCCTTGATGGCTGCCGATCAGCATCTTGAACCATGTCCTCATGTCGTTTCCAGTCTTGACACCGAGCCTAGTGTTCTCATAGATGTTATGTAGCAAGTAAACAACTTTCCTGTCAACTCCAAAGGAAATGAGAATTGCCCAGATCTGTTGTTGCTTTATGCTATTGAATGCTTTTTGGAAGTCAATAAAGCAGTTGTAGATTTTCTTACTTTGCTTTTTCGGCAAGAAGTTGGACCAAAAGGATTTGTTGCACTGTACTGCGTTCTTTATGGAAGCTTGCTTGTTCTTTGGCCAGTTATGGTTCCAACTGGTGTTGTAGCCTTTGCAGTAGGATGATCAAGAAGACTTTCTCCAAGTGGCTGACTACAGAACTTTATTGAAAATAAAGAACTCTTCGAGGTTTTATGGAACTTCCTTACCAAATCTGCAGCTCTTGAAGTGGAATTCACCTCTAGCAGGAACTAAATTCAGAACAATCAGAGATCTGAGATCACACCACTTATATAAGAGATCACAGAATCTCTTATATAAGTGGACAACTATTTTACTACTATTCTTTATTAGTCCATTGCTATTGACTTTAATGTATACATCTTGGCAAAGCCAGACTACGTAATCATCAATGTATTCAATGTAAATCTTTGTTTACTAATTAATAATCTTCCCGATGCAGGCACTCATGAACCTATCAAGCTGCAGGTTGCCCTATCTCTTTTCATCTAGTGTGCTGTTCATTCCTATAGACAGCTTCCTTTAATCTTTACTTAATAAAATCTACTTCTTTTTTCCTGTTGGGCTATACCTTGTTGTTCAACCCTCTATTCCTGTGAGTTTGAGTTTGAGTTTCAGTTTAAATTGATATTGGTGTTGTATTATAATAATTTATTATTTGTATATTAGAGGGTAATCCAGAAAGTAAGTTCCGTTTTCCATTTTCGCTGCAAAATAGCTGCGTTCGTTAGTTTGAGCATGCGCGTTCTGTCTGCTAAGTCATAGGCAAACGAGGAATGCCATTTTCTGATTGCTGACTTATGCAGTGCCTGATTGGTGAGAGTTTAAAATGTTTAAAACAATCGAGCATCCTGCTGCATGCGAGATACGGTCGGTCATCCGATTTCTCAATGCGAGGAACCCCAAAGCTTGTAAAATTCATAGACAAATTTGTGAAGTTTACGAAACCAATGTGATGAGCAATTCCATGGTCAGATGGTGGGTGCGGCACTTCAATGAAGGACGAGAAAATGTTCATGATAACAAACGAAGTGGGTGGCCATCTCTGATTGATGCAGATTTGATTGCAGCAGTTAATGCGAAGATTATGGAGAGCAGACGTTTCACCATAACGACACCTTCCCTGCAAATTCCTCAGATTTCCAGGTCACTTCTGCACGAGATTGTGTCTGAAAAACTGAAATTCCGGAAACCGTGTGCTCGGTGGGTTCCTTACAATCTGACAGAGCAGCAGAGATGAAACGTCAGGCCAGTGCTCTAGACTTCCTGACATGGTACAACGAAGAGGGCGATGCCTTCTTAAGCCGGCTCATCAATGGTGATGAGACCTGGGTGTGTCACATAATCCCGGAATCCAAACTGCAATCGATGGAATGGAGGCACACGTCATCGCCAACAAAGATGAAAGCCAAGCCACTAATCATGAGTTGCAAATTGATGTGTACAGTGTTTTGGGATCGACACGGCATTTTGCTGGTGGATTTCATGGCACGCGGACAAACAGTCAATGCGCCATGTTATTGCGAGACACTTAGAAAACAGCATCGCTCAATACAGAACAAGCATCGTAGCATGCTTCGGGACGGAATTTTGCTCATTCATGACAATGCATGACCACACACTGCACATGACACGCAACATGCCTTATGGTGTTTTGATGGGAAGTGTTTGACCACACTGTGCCGTCGCATCCATTCTATTTTTGTTTTACCTATGTTTTCCTGTAATTTTATAATTTGCCTGCTGCTGCTCATAAACTTTTTAATGACATATGTTTATAATAAACAAGTAAAAAATTACAAAGAAAGTTGTATTTTCAGACTTAAAAATGTATTTCTAAATCAGTTTCTCCTCTGTTTACTACTATTGTTTACAACATTCTTCCATCGTTTTGTCTAAACTGCAACACCAACAACAAATAAATTAAGAAGTAAACATCAAAATTATAAATCGTCACTTTTCTTAAGATTCGTATAATGTATTTGATTTAAAACACAATAGAATTTAATAAAATAATAGCTTTTTATTAATCATAGCATTAAGTATGCAGAACCTAAAAGTCTTGAACCGAAAATTTTTCTTGGTCTGCGCACCGCGTTATCTATTGAATATTAAACTCTGATTGGCTACGTAGTTAGACCTGAATCTGAAACGTTAAATTTATTTATACTGTATTTTTAGATGAGTTTCTGGCCATCATATGGCATACAAAGCGGAAGCTGCATCATTTTCAGTTTCAGTTTTCAGTTTCAAGTGTGTTTTTAGGTGTAGTGCAGGAGTATCCAACCTTTTGGCTTCCTTGGGCCACATTTGAAGAAAAAAAATTGTCTCGGTCCGCACATAAAATATACTAATTCTTATGATAGTTATTAGGCGGTCAGATGGCTATGTGGTAACACGGTGGCATCCCATGCAAGAGGACCCAAGTCTGGCATCCGATGAAAAGATTTTTGAGGTTCCTGGACCGGCCCGGCAATCCCCTTTCTTCACCATCCAGTCTCCATCCACTGGCATAGTTGCAGCCGATGATTGGTACTGTTCTCGCTCCTTAGTAATCTCACTGAATGAAATGGGCGTAAAACTAAAAAAGATAGTTGTTAAGCAAAAAATTTAATAAATAATGTATAATATATGATATCCACCGTGACAGATAAGCAAAACTGTCGTAGTATAATAATCTATGACTTCTTTTCATTCAGAAATTTTTTTAAAATCATTGAGCAGGTCAAGAAATATTTAGATAATAGAAATGGACAATATAAATAGGTACTTAAGTAATAAAACTTCATTAACTTCATTAAGTACATAAAAATCTCAATATTTTAAAGAAGTCTATGATTTTATGTTGGGCCGCATTCAGTACAGCAGTGGGCTGCGGGTTGTAGCCCTGGTGTAGTAGATTCCAAGGCTTAGGGTATGGCCTGGCTGGTAAGCGCGTAGCGACAAGCAACATACGACTAGCGATAGAGAGATTAGTAGCTGGCAACATCCTGGTCATACTGATACGCGGCTTGCTCGACTTCAGTCACCATAATGGTATTATCAAGAAAATTACGACTCTTTCTTCTTTCGGATGATGATTTTCATCAATCCTTTTATGCAAATATCTATTAATTTATTTAAACAAGAATTTTATAAATTTACAAGTTACTGTACTTATCAGATATACCATAAGCATTTCCAACTTCCTCCCACAATTTATCGGTAATATTTCTATTTTTAAAATTTTTGTCTCTCTTGCCATAATACAGGTCTGCTTTAAACTTCTGAAATCAAAAGTTCTCTGTTAATGCTGCTGGAATTCATTACTTAAGTTCCACAAGAACAGACTTGTCGCCTCTATTTGTCGCGCAAAATCAAACTCGTATGAATTCTGAGCGAGTCATTTAATCGTTTAGCGATTGGTCGTAATCGCTTTACGTCAGTCTGGCCAGTTCAACGAAAATCTGTATATTTGAAATTGACTTTTGTTGTCAGCTACAAACGACTTGCTCTGTCGCTTACCAGCCTGGCCATACCCTTATACGTTCTTATATAGGCCCATTTGCTTTTCTTCTGTGCCTGTGCGTTGTGCACACCCCATTGTCCGTTTGTCATCTGTTTTTGCTTCTGTCTTAGGCTGGATTCACACTGGCCTTGCGATGGCAATCTCGACTACAACCGCGATCGTTGCTATAATAACAATCTCATCAGACCTCGCTTCCCAACTCTTTACTGCGACCACGACAGTATTCAACTTGCTGTATATTGTCGTGGTGGCAATGGCTACGTCATTACGATAGCCAATAGAAAGGAGGCATTTGGCCATCTATTACGAGCTGTATGCTACATCAACTCTTGTTGGCTGTTGTTTACACAGTTGCTATTGGTTGATTCGAAAAATCGTGAAGCTGGTCGTGATCAATGTGCATGTTCTATCGAAGTTGTTAGTCGTGGTTATAGTCGTAGACGTGGTCTCAGACCAGTGTGAATCCAGCCTAATGCTCTTGATCGTTGTTTCTTCCCATCTTTTTTTTGTGTCTTTCCGATTTTTACTGTTCGATCATTACATTTACATAGATGGATGCAACCATGAAAACGTGATAACGTTTTTCGTATTGTTAAATGCTCTGTGCTTACAGACTATGCCATATAACTACAAGAACATATATGTGTGCTACATATTCGTGTCTATGATCGTTTTTTACTTACCGAACATATATTATTTATAAACTAGTGCATGTCATTTCTGAACATATCACAGTGCTTTTATAGTTAGTCTGGGGTAACCCTCTGTTCGGTGCCTATATCGCGTTTTCTGCTTGCATGATTCTATTCCTCTTTACGCATAACTGCTTCCATTGCATATATGATGTATGCCTCTGTGAGGCTGCCGCTAGGTGTCGCTGCAATCGAATATTATCAAAATGTCAGAATGAACCGTGTGAGGCTACCGCAAGGTGTCGCTGCGATCAAATATTATCGAAATGTCAGAATGAACCGTTTAATGGCGAGCGCGTTTACCGGGCGCGAGTAAGGACACACGGGGTCCGAGTCAAAAAAAGAATGAGCACACGATACACAGGCAATTCTATAAACAAAAACATTTATTTAAATAGCCGGGTCGAAAAAGGAATGAGCACACGATACACAGGCAATTCTATAAACAAAAACATTTATTTAAATAGGACATTTGACAATTAAACGCACATTAAATGGAATACAAGTTAAGGTGAAAGAAATCAAAGAAACGAACTGAATTATACATGAGCAAGAACACATCTACTGACTTAGCAGTTAAATGGGTTGCAAATGGGTTAATATATCGCTCCTCTTGCGTTACATACCTTGAGTCGGACGAGTTGGAACTGTTCTAAAATAAAATAAAAAAATGATATGTATATTTTTTATTTACTGTTCTCTTTCACCTATCCCATTATTTACGTGTTAAGATGACCTTGTTTAATGTTGTTTCATTTAGCGCTTGGTTTTTCTGGAACGTATCCCTCGCGTCAAACGGGATCTTACTGTAGTATGTTAACTAACTGTGTAATTTTATATTTTATTGATTGCTTGAACATTCTGCTATCATAATATTTAAAATTCTTGAAGCATTTTTAAAATTTTCTGAAATTTAAAACTGTTTATTTCATTTGTGGGTTTCCAGCTGGAAACAGAAATTTGGAAACAACAGGCTTAGGCCTAAAAGCAGTCAAGAAAGAGCACGCAAGTAATGGACGGCAAAGAGGCAACTTGCCAAACTCAGACAGAGAACTACATTGAAAATAAATTCAACAGCGTCTTTATTAAATGATTAAATGCAACAGATCCATATGTTGCAAACAATTGTATTTCCGACAAATAAAGAGAGGTACCTGGTGTCGGTTACAGTTGGCTCTGACTTGAAGACAGTAACTTGTGAATCAGTCTTTAATCCTTTAAAATAACAGTCTTTAGTCCTTTGATTAACAGTCTTTAATCCTTTAGAATAACGATCTTGAATCCAAACACGTAACACAATTAACACTCATTGGAGAGAAAAGCTTCAATTTCTTTCTATAAAAAGAAGACCTTTTGTCCTCCTCCTTTTGTAAAATCGTTTCATTTTATCGGAGAAAAGAGAATGAAGAAGTAGACCAGACTAGGTGAAGCGAGATTTCAAACCAAAAGCATCAGCAAAAAGCCTCAAACTCATCTGTCCCTGCTCTTTTATACATTCGACCCCTTTCTCACCTTTCCCGGGACGATTGTAATTTTAAGTTTCAAAACTTCCAGATGGGTCAGATATCGTTCTTGAAACATCACCTAAGTAAGCCTATCTTCGATTTATTATATTACAAAGGACAATAAAGCAATTCAATACATCCTGTTTTTAATAATTGTGTCATTAAATTCTTTATCTCTGACAAGATAGTGTGAGGCTGCCGCTAGGTGTCGCTGCGATCAAATATTATCAAAATGTCAGAATGAACCGTTTAATGGCGAGCGCGTTTACCGGGCGCGAGTAAGGACACACGGGGTCCGGGTCAAAGGAAGAATGAGCACACGATACACAGGCAATTCTATAAACAAAAACATTTATTTAAATAGGACATTTAACAATTAAACGAACATTAAATTGAATACAAGTTAAGGTGAGAGAAATCAAAGAAACGAACTGAATTATACATGAGCAAGAACACGTCTATTGACTTAGCAGTTAAATGGGTTGCAAACGAGTTAATATATCGCTCCTCTTGTGTTACATACCTTGAGTCGGATGAGTTGGAACTGTTCTCTTTTTGGGAGGACACTTTCTCCCTTCCTCACCGATTAAATGTTCGGTTCATACCTTGAGTCGGACGAGTTGGAACTGTTCTCTTTTTGGGAGGACACTTTCTCCCTTCTATGGAAATTGAAAATTCAATAAAATAAAGCTTCAAAAGTCAAATATAGGATCATTATTTTTATTACTTATTATTTTACTTCAGATTCATTACTGACATGATCATTTTTATCCTCAATAATATCATAATAATCAATTAGGCTTAAATGTATAACTAGAATTCACTTTTTACTCCAACAGCAATCTGGTAATTATTGAAAAGTGAATTGACTGTCCCTTATAATGATCGTTTTAACAATGTAAGCTATCTGTTAACTACTTTTCGTTGCTTGCCGATTTCTCGGTTTTCTTTTTTTTTAACGCCCATTTCCAATCATGGGCTGCACCCACACCCGTGGAGGGGAGTCTAATGGTGAAGGACTGAGATCGCCAGGCCGGCCCCAGAACCCGAAAAACTTTTCAGGAGATGTTGGACCCGGGACATGAGTCTGTCCTCCTGCGTGGCACACCAATACGTTACCACTTGACCATCTGGCCGCCGACTTCTCGGTTTTCCTGTGTTGTGTTATCGATTTCGGTTTATAACGCAGAGCGATTTTAAAGGTATTTATAAGGGAAAAAGTGCGTTTTATAGGCTAATAGATACAGCAGTGGCATACCCAGAATCAGTCAGCCGAATGACTGCGTGGGTAAGCTGTTACTTATCACTCTGGAGGATTCAGATCAAATCCGGGTTCCACAACTCCAGTTTTTTCAGAAGTCCGGGCTTGCCCCATTGAACCCCATCCTTCAACCATCCAGTTGATCCCATCATAGGTTTTCGCCAGCTTGTAATGGGCTCTATAAGTGGCCGCCGCAAGATACAGTATATCCCATGAGGATATGGCGGCTTAATCAAACTAACCTAACCTAATCTAACCTAACCTAACCTAACCGTACCCAGAATCTTTGTTACTCCATTTTTTAGCCAGCTCTCCCCTCCAAAAAATACATCTGTTTTAACTTTCAAATACACATTTTCTTAAATAATTTTTAAGAATTGAAAATTATACAAAAATTTTTATACAAATATCTGGTGAATAATAATGATATTTCATGCTCTTGGCTCCCCCATTCAGCTTAGTTCCCGGAGCGGACTGCTCCCTCGTCCCCCTCTGGGTACGCCTTTTGAGATACAGTATATATCAGGAGTGGCCAAGCCTCGTCACTATGAGCCATATAGGAGAATCTCAATACATGAAAGCCACAGTCAGTTTCTTTCCGAGTCAATTAGAGCCAATCAGTTTTCTCGGATAATCTTAACAATGGTTTTCAAAGGTCGGCCGGATTGGCCGCGTGGAAACACTTCGGCTTTCCACTCTGGAGGACCCGGGTTCGAGTCTCGGGTCCCACCCCTTGAAAATATTTATCATGGGGTCCGGGCCCGGCCCGTCGATCCCCGTCCTCCACAATCCGGCTGACCCCTCCGCAGGGGTGGGCAGCCTGTGGAAGGGCTTGTTTCGCCCCGCACTTAGTACTCTTACTGAGTAAAAAGTGGTGTCATCTGTTGACCAAAAAACAAAAAAAAAAATGGGTTTCAAAAATTGTTTATTATATATTTAACATGCATTTATTTCGTATAGATGAATACTACTTTTTACAATAAATGAACAAATTACAAATATATTGTTATTTTTTAATTAAATGGTTATTTGCTTTGTATTAACTATTAACTTTCATGATATAGTGCCACAATTGAAGGTATCAAAGAGCCTCATGTGGCTCGCGAGCAGCAATTTGGCCACTGTGATGTACATATACTCTACTATAATTTCAAATTTTTTTGAGATAAAAAGTCTATTTTTCTGATTTTTTGGACAATATATATAAATAACCAGAAGCTGATGATCAAATCTTACCCTTGGAAAATTTACTTTAGGAGTCCTAGTCCAACTCATAGATTTCTGTCTTCTGACTGATCCCTCCACGTTTATAGGTACTTATCGTTGGACCTAGAATGATCCTTGCCAATTTGCAATCAAATAATGATTGGAAAATGGTTATATAAAAATAATCTGTTTATATCCCTGTGTGAATTTATGTCGCTTTCACTCAAGTGAGTAGTAAGCGGAAGAGCATTTCCATGCCCAACTCAGCCTGCTCAATCCTTTTCTGGAGTCTTTTTTTTGGTCAACAGATAACGCCACATTCCATTCTGGTAGAATATTAGGTGGCGGGGCGAAACAAACCCTTCCACAGAGGGGTCAGCCGGATTGCGGAGGACGGGGATCGACGGGCCGGGCCCGGACTCCATGATAAATATTTTAAGAGGTGGGACCTGAGACTCGAACACGGGTCCTCCAGAGTGGAAAGCGGAAGCGTTTCCACTCGGCCAATCCGGCCGATCCCTTAGTGGAGTCAGCCGTCATATACATGAGATTCAACGATACGAATCTGGACCCCTCTTGAAAAATCTGGAGATATGGGATCCGAGAAATGAATCTGTATCCTCCAGGATGAAAGCACAGTATGCTTCCACCGCGGCCATCTTATTGACACTTTGTTTATATTAGTTTCCATCATGGTTTTCATCTTGAAGCAAGATAACCATAAAGATTTTCAACATATTTATCTTAATGTTTTAATTAAAATTTATTTTTTTATTTCTTATTTTTGAGCAATAATAAATCATAAATTTTACATCTTTACGAAAAACTGATAAAATTATTGCATAAAATTATCATGTTATTAAAAGCTGAAATTAACATCATTTTCTAAATAGCGTATAAATGGACAAACAATTCATGAAAAAAGTCTTGATCTAATAAAAATTGTCAAATATAGATAACGAGAAATTATGTCTATGTATTTGACATCCTTGGTATTTGATTATATTACTATCTTCAGTAAATAATGGTAATATGTAAATATTATAAATTAATTTATCCAAAATTATTTTATAGCCATTACTTGCTAAAATTATTGAATGTATTAAAAGATTGAGAAATGTCAATTTTCCCGAAGTTATGTTATAAGAAAATCGTTCATTGAAAAATATAGTTACGTCAGGCTACGTAACACATCCAATGATGATGGTTGCTTATATCATGTGGAAACTGAAAGTAGCCATTTCGAATTAAGTTAATGTTTACATAAATTGTAGATTATTGAAAGTTTTAGAAATGGCAAATCTGTGCAATGTTGAGTATGAAGATGATATTTTTGAAGATGAAAATTTGAATAGTTTTATTTCCTTTCCAACTGAGGTTCAGAATGCAATAGAACAGGTTTGTTATTGCAAATTACTTATTCTGTTATATCACTAATAGTACCTGTAACAAAATTTGATATAATTATGATCAACATTAATTAAAGCAAAATTTCATTATTAATAAGTTACAAGTTCAGTTTACCTATCCTCATATCTCTGATTGGTTGAAATATACACAATCCTATACTGCAATTTTTATTATAAATTTTACTCCTTCTGCTTGATTACTTTATTTTCTTTGTAAAGATTGAGCAGAATGAGCAATTTTTATGCAAGACCATTTTCGAAGACATTCAATCAACTAAAAGCATGGGGTAATCAAGTTGGTATCATCAATAATATGTACCCATCAATGTTTTATTATAGGATATCTGATGCAAGTTTACAACTTTAAATACTTTGCAAAATTTTGAAAACAAAATTTATCGAAAAATTATCAATGTGATTTTTTTTTTTATGAACCATTCAATTGCTTCTTACATAGTTGTAGAAATTTAATTATTGTTATTAAAGGCTTAGATTTAAGTTAATAACTTGAATAAAGGACGAAAATGAAAATAAGGAATCGGATTTTCAAAATTTTGAAATATGATTGACTGATGTTAAGTTCTCATGAAATAGAATACTTTCTTTAAACTCTTTTAAATTAGGGTAGTTACCTGATAACTAAATATTTAAACCAAATAGTAAAAACAAGTATTTTGGTAAGATAATATCTTTCTTATTAAAAAATAAATTAACTTTTTCGATATCTATTTATTTATGGATAAATAGATATCAAAACTGTAACATATATCAGTCTTCCAATTGCTATATTCTAGATCAGTTGCTGTTCTTGATATTTTGCTTAAAAAAGTAGAAGTTTAACTTGTATATATTAAATAGCAGATAACTATTTAAAACAAATGTAAAATTTTTGTCTTATTTACAGTTATAATTTTACATTATTATAAAGAGTTATTTTTAATACTATTGATGAGATTCATCTGGCTATTTATTGAAATAAAATTCCACTAAATATTTATGCTTATAATGAGGTAGAGAAAATTCAGTTTGTGTTTTAATATACAGAGTATTTTGAAAAAAAAAATAAAAAATTATATTAAATACAAATTTTAAATGCAATATTTATTTTTAATGCTGAGAAAAAAAATTATCATCAGTTGTGTTTATATTTATTAAGTGTATTTTTAATTTTTATAATTATTTCTTTTGTTTTAGGTGCTTCCAAGTACAGATCCATTGGACAGACCAGATTTTAATGCTGTTGATTATATTAATACTCTTTTCCCAAATGAGCAATCATTATCTAATATAGATGATGTAATAGGGAGAATGAAATTAAAAATAAGGTAATTGAAAAGTAGAATAATCAAATAGTTGTTTTTCTTTATTCTATAATATATTAATAGCCATATTTCGATTTGCATAATATTAGATATATTTAAATTCAATTTTAATAAATTTCTAATAAGAACATTTTAAAATCCAATATAAATATATTACAAATTATAGTAGTCCCTAGATACATTTTATGTTAGCTGAAAATAGCATAAAATATTTGCTAGAATTAAATGTATATCATTCAAAAAATAGTAATTATCAACTGAACAATATTATATACAGATAGAGTATCACCAATCCAAAATCCATAATTTCAGTTTCATAGCAGGATATCCTTTGTGATAGGACTAAGACCATTGTTCATTCTGAAAGTTAATGAAATAGTCCTAATAACTATGACACTCTGTTGTAATTCAGTAAATTATCAAACATTGTAAATGCGAAGTGCCTATGATTACTTTTTTCTATTGTGTTGTTTATTGTTAAATATTCAAAAAGATCTGATAACGATAACCTTATGAGTAACAGTGATAAAATTCTTCCGAAGATGGTACATAAAGATATATCATCATATGTATATATTTACATTATTTGTTGCATTTATATTCTTTTTATTTGTCAAATAAAAAGGAATTTTCCTTACCTCTTCAAATCCATCTTATCATCTATTCCAAAATTTGAAATACTCTTGGTCTTGAGCATTTTGGATTGGGGATATTCAATCTATATCAAAAATTTATTTTTTATTATTAATATTGATATTGTATTTAAAATCTTTATTTAAAACATATGAATATGTTTTTACTAAAGATTTATTTGTTTCCCTTGAAATAGTTGTTTTCAATTTTTTTGGGGATTAAACTTTTTTACTATAAATAATAATAAAATATATGAAGAATCCTAAACTTTTTGTCTTCTTTCTGTTTTTTATTACTTTAATTTTATCATTGTTAGTAATTAAAACTTTATTGTATCTTATATATAATTATTAACAAGTAAAAAAAATATTAAAATATTAATGTGGAAGTATATTTCAGATTTAAGATTTTCACTGCTTTATTAGTGTGAATTTTAAACAATATTTCAGCTAATACAGAATTTTTGGAATTTTAATGCTCCATTGAACTCTAATTGAAAACAATTACTAAAGATTTAATTTTATGAGTGAAAATGCAATTGTGTATTGATCAGATTATTATTTGATAAAGAAAATAATCTTTTTTTTTTTTTCTTCTCCATTGGCACCATGATGTCCGAGGATTTTTAAATCTTTTTTTTTTTTTTTTCATTTAATTTCTAATTTTATATAATTTTTGAATAAAATTAATTTCTAAGATATATTTTCTTGTAATAAATTTTACTGACAGGCAATTAGATGATGAAATAAGAACTGTTATTCGAGGACAAACAAATGTAGGATGTGATGGAAAAGAGGCATTAGAAGAAGCACAGAAAGCCATACAGCAATTATTTGCGAGAATTAAAGATATTAAAGATAAAGCAGAAAAATCTGAACAAATGGTATGATTCAAAATAATAAATTTGAAAATATATAAAAAATATTCTATTTATTTACTTTTTAATATACTTAAATTTTAATATTTCATAGTAGTGATTGTGCTTAAGATTCTCGTCTTGAGAAATCTCAAGATTTATAAGAAAATTTCATTCCCGATTCTCGAGAATTTTTAATTACTATTATTTCAAGATTCTTGATTCTCAAGAAAAATCTTATCTAAATAATATTACCACTGGTCCGATATGCGAATGTAAGAATAATCCGTATCGTGTTCAAATTCAATTCTAGCTTAATAAATTATGGCTTTTAAACGATTTAGAATAAATTTATAAAGTGTTTTATTGTATTGATGTTATTTTTTATTAATAAAACAATGAATCCGATAAGTCAGCGAATATTATATAAACATATGAAAATAAAAACATGTTAAAATTATATTTCCGATTGTATTTTTTTCTTCTCCTCAATTGGCGCGAATAGGAAATGATTTGAAAATTAAAAAGAAAAAAAAATTTGATTTAAGAAATGATAGAAAATTATTTTGCGCGTTTTGGGGCACAAGTAAAACAAATTGCCAAGACCAATTTCAAGAAATCATAAATTCAAACCAACGATCGTTACTCCAGACAGATATCTCTCAAATTATGTACAATTACAATTGAAAAACGTACTATCATAATTCCTTTTTAATATTTAGAGCATTTCTTTAATTAATGGCACATAATATTTCAAGTAACCAAGACAAATGTCCTTATTATGTACTCATTATTCGTTAGCAATGCTTCATCTGTCAAGATATCCACCCAGTAAATAATATTGTTTAAATTTATTTAATGGTGACTTATAGTGGAAAGGGAAAAATTCGTATCCATTATTATTCTACTTTTCCTGATGGATCTTCGATAATTTTATTTCCTTTCAAACTTTAAAAATATTGAATTTTATCCAACCGACAATTTTTCATTAGAAAATTATTATTAAAACTTTTTGTTTTAATATTAATGGCTTGGAGTGACCGAAGTCATTCAACCCTGCTTCCTAATTCTGTAGAAATGCAAAAATACTGAGGATCTAAAAATTTGAATTTTTCTTAATAGATTTATCATAATATACAGGGTTATTTTTTCTCCGAAACAGGTTCAAATTCCAAATTTTATCTTTTTCAATCTAGTTCAAAGAATATCTTACGAAGAAACTAAATATTTTCGGTGTTCTGCTGTTAAACTTAATTTTTGTAAGTACATAGAATTTAAGAACGGAATATGAATTTAATTTTTTTTTCTTTCTACTTTTATTTATTGTCACTTTGTCACCAAATAGAGATATCGGTATTTATTCCGATTCTTAGAAGAGAATAGGGAGTTTCCGGCGGAAACTTTCCGTACAGCTACGACTCAGCTACGAATGATACAAAGTCCATGGTCTGCGAGGTTGAGTCGCATGGTGGGCCGAGTGGTAACGCGTTGGCGTACCACGCTGAAGGACCCGGGTCTGGTCCCGGATTTTTTCGGGGTGCTGGGCCCGGCCCGGTGATCCCCGTCCTTCACCATCCGGCCCCCCTCCACCGGTGTGGGTGCAGCCCGTGGTTGGAACGGAACTGGCCCCGTCCCCTTAGTAATCTCCGATTGGAAAGGAGACGTAAAATATATATAAAAAGAAAAAAAAAGTCGCATGGTGGCTGTTTGTATCTGTTTCGGTCATACCGTTGATCAATAAAAACAGTCTTTTATCGTCGTGTTTTCGAGACGAACCGATTTAACCCAGAATATTAAAATTTGTCAGCGATTTAATATAACAGTATTCTTTGTTAGAATAGAGGATGGAATAGAGAATTTACGACAATACGGCATCTGGTGTCAGCGGTTCGAACTAACCTTAGAATTGCAGAAGAGACTACCGATAATTTTCCGAAACGATAGGATTTTCTCGTTTTGTTATCGACCGTAGCTGTGTGGAAACTCTCTAATATTTCATTTTTATGTAGAGTAGAAAATTTTAAAGTCACAAATATATTCATTTAGCGTTTTAAAATGTTGTATAAAATATTTGTTTTATAGAAAAAAATCTAAAATTTTTTTAAACTTCATTTTTTGGTCCAGATTCGAAAGCTTTAAATAACAAAAACTTCATTAAAATATTATTGTGGGGAAATGCGACTTGACAGAACGCAGATATGCAATCAATTCTCCATCCAGCTTTCTTTTCACGTCGCATTTCGATGCTACAAAGTCTGCTATTTCGTGATATTAATTCTAACAATGAATTGGATTTGGAAAATTTTTTTTAATAATAAAATTTATTTCAACGAATGTCATATTGTTCTAACACTTGAAATTTAGAGATTGGCTTATACTCTGATGGATTTATGCATTTGTATATACAGTATAATAAGAATTTACAATAATATTTTAGTTTAAAAAATGTATATCTATGAAAATAAAGTTACAAAAAAGAATTATTTTACCTTACCAAAATTATTGTTTTTCCTCTCAATATCAAAATATTCTTGGATTAATCTTTAAAATACTGTATAATGATATTATCTGCAACTAAATTTCTTAAAATCATAAATAAAATAATAACCTGCATTAAAGGCTATTAAACAAGTGTAAAAAGCTATTAGTCCAAGTATTAACAGAATTAAATAATTCAATATTTATTTAGAAATCCAATATAATAGTTATAATTTTGTAGTGATAAGAAATAAAGAAATTCTAGAAAGAACTTATCCATTACTTTCCAAAATACTATTAATATGCTTGGTATTTTGTACTGAATAAAGATGCATGATTAAAGTATATCATATAAATTACCCTCAATGGGAAAACCACTATGTTGAATGTCATAAGAATCTAACAATAGTTAGATCTCAAAATTTGAATATCTATCATTTTTTAAACAGATGAAGTTGCAGGGTTAATTAATGTTATTAAAAATTCAATATCCTAAATTTCATAAAAATCAAATCAAATAGTTCAAAAATTATTAGATATAAATAAAATTAAAATTTGAACATCTGTCATTTTAATGTGGTTAAAGATAAACGATTAAATGAAATAGGATTAATTGTGTTATCTTCATTGATTTAATTTTCTTGCTGAATTTCATAATAATCAGTTAATTAAGTTCATAAGTTTGAATATCTGCCATTTTTAAATAACTGAAGCTGCAAGGTTAAAAGATTAAACTGAAGTTTCTTTTAATGGCAGAATATCTCAGTTGAATTTCATGAAAATCTACTAATCAGTCTAATAGTTATTAGTTAGAACACAGACCCCTTTTATAATTATATTAGATTGCCATAGTGATCTTATAAGCTTATTTTCCTCTGGTAAGTAGACTAAGGATATGCAACCACATGCAATTATGTTGGTTAACTATTTAATTGCAGGAGTGAGAACAAATGACTACTATGGGTCCATCCATAAACTACGTCACGCTATTTTGAACACTTTTTACTTCCTCCCTCCCCTTTGTCATATTTCGTCACACTACGCTTGACTCCCGATTGTGACGTAACAAATTGGAAGACACCCTCCCCTTCTGCATAGAGTAAATATACTTCACTTCTACTAATATTAAATCCAGAATTATGAAGTGTTTCAATTAATTTGTTTAGTTAAAATTCCTTATTGTTTCTGTTCTTTGCCTATCATCAGCAGCACTTCCATAATAAGTTCCAGTTCTTTGCCTATCATCAGCAATATCAATTATGGTCTTTAACAGTTCAGGTTCATCATTTTCGATTTTAGGACGACCTAGTTTCTTCTTTATTTCTGGTTGTTGTAGACATATTTCAACTAAGTGTCTTTTTTTCGTTGCTGCCTGTATTTTGCAATTTTTCTTGAATTTTTTTCGTTTTTTCTAACTGTTTCTTAGCCTCTGCTAGTTCTGATTTTTTTTTAGTTCTTTATGTTCATCAAAATTTAAGAATCCTGCATCCTGTCTAGCACATAATCCTATTATTTCACTGTTTGAAGTATTAATTTGACTTTGCATTTAATTTGAGCTGGTGTATCTCTACTGTTGCTCTTATTCTTTTTTTTGTGATATGTCCTCTTCTTTAATGACTGGCTTTTGAACATTTTGATTTTCAGATATTAACTTTTGACTGCTGGAACAGCTTTCATCATTGCATGCATTTGAAGCCTAAGTAAAAATAAAAAAAGAAATAAATGTAAAAAATTCATTTGCTTTTTTGTATCACATTTACTGAGAATTATTAATAAGCATTATTCCAAAAATTTTACTTGTCATTAATAGGATACTTTATTGAGTTATAAATAAATTTTCATAAAAAATTTACAATTTGCAAATTCCACAATATTTTTTAAAAACGTTTTAAATTTTGTCAGATTTTGAAATGAAATAACAGAATATTCTCACATTTCAAAATATTGTAATACATAAAAAATTTATATAATAATCTGTACACTTAAAAATTTTTCTTATTTTCTTACATAGATGCTGATTCCTAAAAATTTTTTCAAAATGCTAATTAAAACTTTTTAGGAAAATTAAAAAAAAAGCTTTTTGAAAAATAACATATCAAAACATTTATAAATCCAGATAAATCAATATTTTGAAACTTGGGAATATTTTAAGCTATATTACATTCCCAAACCACTGTAGAGATTTAAAAACGTTTTCATAAAAACTATAGATTTTAAAAACTCAGTGAAGTCTTCTCCTATATAAATACAGTATATGTATAACCTATACTTACTTTGGTCTAAAGGAATGTAAGATTGGCTTTTCTTGATTTTGCCTTGTTCAAGTACTCTAATAACTTTGAATTTAATTTACCTTCAAAATAGTCATCTTTTTTTAACAAGTTCCAAAATGAAGTGGCATATTTTTGTAAATCAATTCTTTTCTTTTCAGGAAAAGCTTTTTTGCATTTTGAAAATAAATTCTGATAATTTTTGTTTCTGTCCATTATTCTTATACGATTAAAATAAAAAATTAATTTTAATATTATACAATGCATAATTTTAACTGTTATAATGACAACTCAAATTAGCTTGCAGTACAAATTAGTTACCATATAATCCATAAAATAATCATTGTTACAGACCTGCACTGCACTGTGTATACTACTTCAAAATTGATATCTTAAATCAGCGGTCGCCATAGTAGTGGTCCGCGAGAAAATTTTGCTGGTCCCCAGAAAAATGTGGAATATACTTACTCATCACGTTAAGTTATGTTTTAAAATCCACGAGGAGTTCTGTTTCTGAGACCTCATCATAAAAACGAGTAAATTTTGATATAGCTAATTTCAACTCTTCAATGTTCGCCAAAAGCAAAGTATTTGTCTGCACAACCTTGAACAATGAAGCTACATCTTGAACGGACTTCGATCTAGTTCGGAATTCAATACTGAATAGATCAAGACATTCCAACATATCCTTTTGAAGTTCAGCTCTCAGTGTGAGTCCTACATCAGTGGCCAACTCACCGGACATTCGTTTTTTACGAAGAATTTGTCTTTATATTGGAATCTCGTAGTCCTCCGATTTTTTTGTGTTTTTATTTTTTTCACGGTCGGGTGTCACCCCAAACAAGTCGCACCCGGTGCGGACCACCCCCGTCGCCCCCACCTAGCTACGCCACTGTATGATTGCCAACCTTTGTATCGGAGATGGTACCTGATGATGATGATGATTCATAAATCATTCATGAAAATCAAAAATATTCGAATTAATAATTTATTAGTATATCTATAAATAAGCCTTATTCGAAGTGGAAAAAGATAATTTTATTATAGAAGTACTTTCGACTTCAATAAGTTATAGCTGCTGATGACTTATTGAAGTCAAAAGTACTTCTATAATAAAATTATCTTTTTCCACTTCGAATAAGGTTTATTTATAGATATACTAATTATATAAGTGGAAGTTTATTTATGCAATATTAATAATTTATGTTGGTGGTGATAAAGGTTCTTCCTCATTTGACACTTTCTGTTCTTTCGTTAAGAATTTATCTAACATCGTTTGCCTTTTCCTCTTTAGTTTAACAAGAAATTATCGTTGTTTGAAGTGGCAGAGTAAGACACCTAGCTATAGGTTCGAAGTGGCAGCATTCAGATTAAAACTAAAATGGAATGATTGTTATTTTTATTACTGTAAAATAACGTTGATGACCAGGGCCAGCTCAACATACAATTGAGCAGAGCGACTGCTCAGGGTGCTGGCACATTTTGTGGTTTATTATTATTATTATTATTATTATTATTATTGAAGAAGATCCAATTATTTTTTTACACATAATTTAAATGCTGAGAGGACTGGGTGCTCACCATCAAAACTGACTTGAGAGGGTGCAACAAAAATTTTCGCTTGGGGCGTTAAAAGTTCTAGACCAGGTACTCTTGATGACCGATCATAAATATGAATGGTGACCGCAGTAGACTTTCATATGTATTGCACTGCACTGATATCAAACGCACTGTGAGACAGTATAGGAGTATCAAAGCATCAGATTTGTGCAATTTCGGATTTATGTGAGTACAACAGTTTGAAAAACCCTGCCAAAGTGAATCAATAAAAAATATAGAATTTGAAAAACCGCAATAAATCGAAACAGTGTTAAACAATGAAGAACAATAAGTTAAATTATGAATTATAAATTCATTTTCACAAACTTGTAATTGTGTTTATTTTCATGAGGTCAGCTTCAGCCAAATACTCGTAAAAAAAAAAAACAGTTAACAAGCGTTAATCAGATCTTACTGTATGCACATATATAGTAAATATACGGAAAAATCAAATTATTATTCCTATAAATATGGCATCTAATTTTCTATAATACTATATTAATATAAAATTAGAAACAAATTGGCAAATTAAACTTTAAATAATTCATAAAATATTGCAGAAACAAACAATATTTGTTATCAGAGAATGTTTCATGTTTAGTAAGTCATTTTCAATCTTCCCTTCAGTAAAAGTTACAGAACAAACATACTATTAAACAAAAGAATATTTGGCATGTTGTATATAAATTCAAATTCCATAATTCAATTTTACATCTATTTCATGCTAAACAGTTAATATTATAACTAGCATATCAATTTTTATATGTTATATGTGAAAGCTTTACAGTTCAAATCCTAAAATAAAGAATTACCTACTGTATGGAAAATTTTACATAAAGACTTAACAATTATAGAAATACAATCATTAAATAATGTATATTCTGATAGTGCTCAGCATATGTAATACTGTATATTTAAATGTCTTGTACAGTCTGACAAAAAGGTTTTGACATCTACCATAGGAACTGCATTAGGGGAAGTAGTTTCGATTGTAAAGTCTGGAAAATCTCCGCATAGCAGTTTAATGAAAAGAGACTGTTCTTACCATGGTAGAAATAGGGAACAGAAATATTTCACAGAGGGAGAATTTCTATGACATACTTGATACGAGAAATGCAATCTGTATTCTTCTTTCACTTTCCATTTTATAAAACACAGAAAACAATTGTTCATTAACCGATCACCCACTGTTTGTTCTTTCATATTATAAGATAACTTCATAGGTCTAAAGAATCTGGTTCAGAAAATATTAAAAATTATTATTTACAAGATATGATTCATGAGTCCAAAACAAAAATAACATTTGCATTGCATTGAAAATTTTAAGAGAGAGACTACTTAATTATTTTTTTCATTAAATTTGATATATTGATATGAATATTTTCTATGCAAAAAGAATTCTACAATAAATCTACATTTTTTTTTATAATTCAGAATGCTAAAAGAAAATGACTTAAATTTCTATAATTTTCTCATTTATTTAAAACTTCTATAATGATGCTATAATAGTGCGGTTTCTCAAATCCTGTATATATTCTTGCAATTTTTCATATCCTGTTGCTTCTGGTGGATAATAATGTTTAGGAGGTGGTCCTTCCACTAGTCTGACAAAATAATGACAATATCTGTACTTTATTACTGCAAATTTCATTCTGGCATGTTTCCTTATCCCCTTAACATATCTTCCTCTTCCAACAAAGGATTCTCCTGAAAATAAATTTTCATATTTAACCTGTTAAACTATTTGGATATGAAATTTTACAATTTTTTTTACATACCAACCCACAGATTTGACCGATATTCTACATGATGATCTCTAACAGCTAATTCCTGTGCTTCTTTTAAAACCTTTGGCATAAAAATTGTTTTCAAAATAAAATACCAAACAAATAAACTTTTAATATATCTCTAATAAAAAATCCAAACTTACTTCAATTATAATTTGGGCACCCTTTTTGGGTACATGAGAGAGCTGCTTAATAGCTTCATCCACAGACATTCCCCTAATCTGAAAACAGATAAAAGTATTTGAGTAAATATTTTAAACCAAATATCAAATTATATCATGAGAAAAATACAAATTATTTACTCCAGCTGCTAAGTATTCCATATTCTTTTGACTGTATTTAATGTTATCTCTACTATGGCAGACCCACTAAAAATGAAATAATGAAAGTTAGCTGAAAATTATACATGAAAAATTTTAAAAATTTTATTAAGCATCTTACATTGAATTCTATTGAATTATTTTTGATTTTTACTCACAATTTGAGTGAAATTGTAAAATTCATTGTATTCAGAAATAATATTTCTATAAATTTGAGGTCCCCAAACTTTTTTGAAAAAGAACTGCATAGACAATTTTCTGGCTGCCCAGATTAGAATGGATTGAAGAATTTTTGTAATTAGATGAGAATTCATTTTCTAAAATTTCATTAGTAAACTGGAATTAATTGTGAACAGTCCAACATGGACTGTTCACAATTACATAAGATTTTCCAGAACAATTCACATTATAATCATAATGGTATGTTGGACTGTTCACAATTACATAAGATTTTCCAGAACAATTCACATTATAATCATAATGGTAGTTATTTTTGTCAGTACCAGTAATAAAATATTTAAATGGGAATTAATTTTATGCAATTATCATTATTTTGAAATACGATTAAAAATTAAAGTTATGATAATTAAAATAGGAAATATGTAATCAGAAACAATTTTATATTTCTACAATATTAAAATCAAAATTAACAGAACATTATTTTTATATGATATTAATACATTATTTCAAAATTTATTTTCATTTATAAAATAATAATAATAATAATAATAATAAACTATCAGTTAAGCTAATTAATTAATCTTTACTCACAGCAGGTCTTCGAGGTTCATGAGATTCTTGTGGAGGATATATTTTTTTGTTCTTTTCTAACCAATTAGTAGCACCTGGAATTAATTTTTTACAAAATAAGTTTGATGTGTGAAAGTTTCTGATTCCTAAATTTAAATTCCAAAATAATGGTGTGTTAACTATGTAGATATTTTGTTTTTTTTTTGCAGAAATATATATCCATTTTTTTGTTGAAGAACAGATTTGTATATTGGTCAAATTTAAAAGTTTTCTTAACGAACCTAGAAAATAAATGAATATTTAATCATAAATTACATAAGTTTCATTATAAATTATATATTGATAAATTATTTAGAGTAAAACAGAAAAGTAATAATAATTATCTTTTAATAATTTTGGGATCAAAATTATGAAATGAATATCACATCATCTCACTTTATAAAATTTAAATTACGTTTTCGAGATCACAAAATGCATTTTTTTTCTACAAAATATTACAGGTAGTCCTCAACTTACAACAGGGTTCTGTTCCAACATCTCTGTCATAAGTCAAGGACTTTTTTAATTCTCAATTTGTTTGATTTCTGTTTTGATATTTCCATAAATTAGGTTTCTATTTAACTTAAAACAGTTAAAAATATATAAATTTACATAAACATTTATAAATTATTTATTAACACATATACAATTAAATACATAAATACAAAATTAAGAAAGAAAAATTTAATAATTTAAGAAATTTTTTCACTAATAGTATTTTTTTTTTCTTATTGGACAGAGTTACAAGATACAAAAATTGCATGAGAGAAATTTCCATAGTTTATATAACTAGATAGTATATCAGGATTTCTGTGAAAAAATGAGTGACATTTTTGGGACATTATAATTTTTTCAATTTAAGTCAATGGTAATTTAGTATCCAAAAATAAATTGGGAATTTTCTAGAAACATTTTAATATTCTAAACAGAACTAAATCTAAGTAGTACTAAAATCTAAATCTAAGCAGCATTAAATCTATATATACAAAAAATATTCCAATTTATTTTGCCTCATGTTATATTGCTTCACACTTATGTCATTACTTCAGGCCTAATTTATTAATCAAAGTGAAAAAATTAATCTCTAAATTCTACTATGCTGCTTTTACATTATCAATACATTGGTATCTAAGCTGAGAATAATTTTCATCTCACACACAGATATACAGGGCTCGAAATAACGGTTGCCAACTTGCCATTGGTGACTAAGAAATTGCAGCTGGCGAGTGTGATGAGATAATCTTGGAAATGCTTGATTAATACTCCCCACAATTTATTTTCGTGATTTTTTCTGTATAGTCCAACTCTGACGAGAAAAATTCTGTAGTGCCTCTAGTTCACAAAAGAGGGAGCCACTCTGAGAGGACTAAACCCACATATTAGGTATATATACCTAATCTATGGGCTAAACAATTCATTTTAGGTAAATGGTAATAGCTGATGGGTGAAAAATTGGTAAAAATAAAGCTTGTCTCATTTGGTGATTGACCAATCATATAGCTCAGCCAGTTCTGATGTCATCAGGAGACTTGACGTAAATGGTAATAGCTGATGGGTGAAAAATTGGTAAAAATAAAGGTTGTCTCATTTGGTGATTGACTAATCATATAGCTCAGCCAGTTCTGATGTCATCAGGAGACTTGGCAGAGACCTTGCAGACTTTTGGCCAACAGTCCCAACGTACGGTTTGACGTTTTTTTTCCATACCTGTTTTTGTACAGACTTTTACTACGTATCTACATTTCTGTACAGACTCTTACTACGTATCTACGTTTCTGTACAGATTCTTACTACTTCATGCTACGTATACCCTCATTCTATTTCTTGGCCAATGCTGAGTAGTCCGCTGAAACATTCCTATTGGCTTTACCAATACAAATTTTTCAGTCTTTGCCGATATCGCGCTGTTAGTTTCTTTGTGTATACCTCGGCTGCTTCATTACAGATTTTCTGTGATTTTATTTGCCGTAATTTTCGTTGGTTTCTTATATGGTCCCAGACAGTCGAAATCACATGATCTCCCTACTTACTTTAGACAGATAATATATCTGTCTAAGGTAAATAGTCTTTTATTGCAGATATACTGGATTTGAATGGGAATTGATCAGTAATCATCGTGATGTGTGCCCGTGTCGTGGCTCTGCACTCGATCTCCCTCTTTTGCTGGCCTGGTCCCTCTTGATATCTGCTTGTGGGGTTTGCGATAAGGAGGTTGCTAGTAAACTTGTTTGTCAGTTTTTTTCCTATTCTTCCGCCCCCTTTATTATCAGTCAGCTATATGTTTTCTCCATACATACACTTTTTGTACTCAATATACGGTACCAGTTATATCTGTATACTTTACATATCACAAGCTCCCAATATATATCTGCAGTCTCCCCTTCTGTGTGATTTTAAAGATCGCTTTTCATTTAAATATCGGACAAAATGCTACTTCTACTGTTAACATATTTACTTTTTTTCCATACTTGCTACTTCACAACTTCAGATATTTGCATATTTATAAATTGTTACACTTTTGATACTTTGTACATTTCAGCACTCTTGGTCACGCTGTATTCTGGCAGCTCTGGCATCCACGTCTCCCAACGATTTCACCTCTTCTGCCTCATCCCAAATCTGTCCATGGTTTGTTCTTACCGAGCCACTACTGTTACTGTTCCACTGCGATTCTACCTACGGATCCGTACTGATAACCTTTCCGTTTATTTCCTCAAGTGTTCATGGATGCCGCTCCATCGACAATGGCCCATTCGGGTTCGGTATGTGCTGCATGTGATTTGTTCCTCCGCATAACCGATATTTCATCGTACTGTTGGATCTGTTCTCTAACAGTACGATGAAATATCGATGGACTGACGAGGGGTCGTCGTCTGCAAACTGATTTGTTCCATAACTGGATATAACACCAACAGGATAATCATTGGCGGCCATGAATTCCAAATTGTTGGTGCCATCTTACATCATGACACTACTATACATTCCGGCCATTATGTTCCCTGTATTTGCACAACTACCGGTGGTTGGGTTATCGTCGATGATCTGTCCGGCAGCATTACGAATAGGAAAATAATTCGTCCGCCTACTTAAAGATGTGTATTTATTATTTTTGAAACAGCTCTGATATTCAGTTATATTCAATCTTTGTACATACAGCAACCAATGTTTTTTTCTCGTTTTTCATTGATAATAAATGACTCGTATTATTCTTGTCATTACCGTTCTTTTTATGCTTATTACAGCTAACACACTAGCATCTGCTTCATGCTACTGCCCACTGTTCTGAGGCTAACAGTCACTTTAATATGCTGTACCGCTTTTTCCCTAATCTCGACAGAACTACTAGTAAGTCAAGTCTTTTCCCCTCCGTACTATCGTACTTCGGCTATCGGCTACTTTCATTGTACTAAATTTCCAGCCAGCCGACAGTAATCTAACGGTTGGTCTTCGGCTGAGCCCCACACTCCGTTCTTCTTATTGGAAGCATCAGATTCGAAAACATCGAAAATCGTTACGTAAAATTAATAAAATACATGAGATATTTATTATTGTTTTTCTTATTATCGTTTAATTTAATGCCGTTGGTCGGACCCGAATTAGATGCTCGTACGCCGGTACTGCGTATCATTCGGCTTTTACATATAACCGTACTTTAATGCTAAGCCCGATACAATATCGTTCTGTTAGACCTTTTCCATGCTGCAAGGGTTATCCGTTTAAGCTGGCGCTATGAAAAAGCCGGAAGACTAGTAAAAAATACTCTGCCGGAGCACGAAAAAGAAGAATATCATTGTCGACCACCAAAATGTTGAATACAAGGCAGCCTACGACAATGTTCAGTGGCCGACATCGACTGTCGACGTGCAGCCATTTTACATTTGCCCTGCCCCACTGAACTCGTGGGCTGGCTGGACGTTTTGCCGACCCTATCATATTCTGCGCCTCATTTAGCCAACAACTGCGATTAGAGTTATTTCGGGCCCTTCCTGATACTGAGGCCTCCCTGCATATCCTTCGACACCGTCAGATGTGTTCTGTGCGCTCTTTGCCACGCTAACTCCATATCCTTGACCGTGCAATGTGAACTGTTCGATATTCTCCATATGCCGCCATATGGTTTATTTGAGGCTGCATTTATTTTCCTGTCAATACACAGAAAAAATAAACTTCCGGCAAAACCGTCGCTGGATTGAGCCGTCGAACGGCCCAATTGCCAATGATGTTATATATTTGTTGCACGTGTTCAGTAAATCCGTCCCAATTTCGACAATGACTGCCGGGCCACATGTTGCCTGGTTATGTATAATCACCGCATCGCTGCTGGCCGCACAGCACAACTTGAGCAAATGAGGTGCGGAATATGATAAGGTTGGCAAAACGTCCAGCCAGCCCATGAGTTCAGTGTGGCAGGGCAAATGTAAAATGGCCACACGTCGACGGTTGATGTCGGCCACTGAACATTGTTGTAAGCTGCCTTGTGTTCAACATTTCGGTGGTCGACAATCATATTCTTTTTTTCGTGCTCCGGCGGTGCATTTTTTACTAGTTATTTATGTATTTCGACATTCACCACACATGTATAAACGGGGGGGTAAAAAATTCTACCTTATAAATATAAGTTTAGCCTGTAACAGTTTTTATTAGACCTGGTAATGACCCCAAAGGAGGGTTGAAAATGTTCTCAGTCTTGTGTTAGTTTTGAATTTACTGTTTTACAGTAATGCAGAAGCAGAGAGATGCAAAGAAATATAAATAGGGTTTTATTGTAGTCAGATCATTTTGTTTTCTGCAGTTAGCTAACAAAGTCAAAAGAAAGGAGAAATAAGGAACAAAATTCTTGCTGTCCTTCTGTAATGAAAATAAAAAATTCTTAAATAAATAAAACTTACAGATTGCTTTGATACAGTTTAAAATAGTGATTTAGTGAATTTATCTGTAATTATATCATATAAAGAATTATGTAATGATATTTTGAAGTAATTTATTATATTTATGATTCTTTTTTAATAGAATAAATTATTTTATAGAATTAAGATGATAAGTTTTATCCTTTTTTTCAGCAGTAGCAATGAAGACAGTTACTTATTTGACAATAGTCATGGTTGTACATCATATAATTATAAACAATCCACATCAAATATTAATACCTCCCCCCCAAAATCATCATCAAGATTAAGGTATGAAAATCAGATTTTTAAATAATTTATTGTTTGATTTGAATTTAAATACAGTGGAAGTTGATTATAAAAATGATTAAATAAAGCAAAAATTTAGTTTAAAGTAAGAATTTAGTTTATTATTATTTGCTGTATTTATATTATACTTATATAGGAGTTCCTTGACTTATATAAGATTTCTGTTCATAGGAAGATTATATAATTGAATTTTACATAAAATTCTAATTTATTTATATAAATCATTACTAGAGATAGCTGAACATGAATTTTTGAATTGAGTATGAATTGAACTTTATAATAAATTTGATTTTTCAAGTTGAGTGCAAATATTATCTTTAATGATATTTTTAATACTAAATATACATAAAGTATTAACTTAAATAAATATACAAGCACTAATACAAGAGGAGAATAAAATTTATTGTATAATGTTTTCGACCTATTTTTAGGTCTTCTTCAGTCTAAGAGGACCTAAAAATAGGTCAGTTTCATCTTCAACTCTTACAGTGAATTTAAATTCACTATAAGAGTTGAAGATAGCTTGTAAATGCCGAAAACGTTTCTCGTATTAAATGCTTTTTATAAGTTATTCTGGACTGCTTGATAGTGCTTAAAAGTATTTCTTTAAATAGATAAATTCTTAACTTTCATGCTTTTTGTGATTTTAAGTTATCAATAACAATATAGCATTTATAGAATAAATATTGAGTAGATAAATTCAACAAGATTTTAATAAATACAGTGAAACCTGTTAAAGTGACCACCCTTTGGGACCTGACTGATCACTTTTCACAGGTGGTCACAATACATGACTCCTCCTTTCCCAAAAGAAAAGAACAGATTATTTGAAACTGCAAATTTATATTAATTAAAATCATCACTTACAGTCAAACAATAATGATGACATATAGCACATATTACCTTCTGACAAACAAAGTTTTATAGCAAGCATATACTGTATTACAATTAATACTAACCTATATATGTGCATTTAACATAGTCAAACTTAAATTAAAATACTGTATAAAGGTACATATACAGTAGTATTATAATATTTACTTTTTAATTTACTGGTTTAACAGACTATTTTATCATAAGAGAAAAATTCTAATGGAATACTAATCCTTAGAATTTTATCTAATTGAAAAAATTTTAAGAAAATATAGTAATTCCTACATAAAATTAATCATCATGGTCACTTTAGCAAGATAAAATTTCTTAAAACTAATTAAGTGAGTGGTCAATATAATCATTAGACAAGTGGTTAATGAGTGTATTGACCACCTATCTAATGAGTATACAGAACAAAAATAGCATTACATCCTATGAGAAACAAACTTGTTTTTGAAATTTGGTCTCTTTATCCAGGCAGTCAGCTATATCAAGATGGTCATTTTAACAGGTTTCACTGTAGAATCAAATAATTATATATTCATTTGAAAAGATTGTAAAGATGTACAATAAAACCTGTCTAAGCCAGACACTGTACAAGCTGGAAACTTGCTCAACATGGAAAATATTTTTATTCCCGAACAACTTCCATAGAAATATCAAAGAAAATATTTGTATAATGCAGAAACTGTCTGACATGGAAACGGAAAGCATTTTAAAATTTCTCTAAATAAAATAACACCTGTATAAGATGGAAAAATAATAATTTTTTCCATCTTATAAAGGAAAAAATGGTTTTGAATTTGAAACCATTGATCAACATGAACATAGAATGGAAGAATTTTCTGAAGTATTGCACCTTGATGGAATTCAGACATTTATAGAACAGCTTGAAGACATTAATATGCAGATAAATGCTGAAAAATATGTCAACATTGATAAAAACTTTTTAATAGAAGCAGGTTATCAAACTATGAGTGATTTGATCCAGTCAAGAAGAGAAGAAAATTCTATAAATGAAAAAGATGGCAGTGAAAAAGGATTGGGAAGAGACTTTCCAGAAACAGAAAAAATAAGAAATTTTGTTAATGCTATGAATAAATTGGCTGTGTTAGAAAAATTTTCTGAACATCTCAGTTGCATGCAAATTACTGAAAAACTTTTTCAAATGCATACAATGATAGAAAGAGAAGCATGTTTAAGTAAATATGCAAAGCAAAAAACCCTTGACAAAATCTGGAAAAGAAACTTTTGTAATTTTTGTACTTAATATAAATACTATATGTAAGAATTGAATTACGGAATACTGAAGAGTGAAATTTTAAATAACACTTGAAGTTCAGTCCTATTTATTGCATGTTTTTCTAATATAGCATTATATATCCAGTTTATTTGCTTTTCGAAAATACCATATGCATTTTATCATATAGGCTAATACAGTAATTTGGTGCTACATTTTATTTATATATTACCAAAGTATGTACTATTGCAATAACAATGTATTGCAAACGCTTTAAATGTAGTTTTTTTTTTTTTTTTTTTTGTCAGAGTGAAACCTGTACAGTGGGTGATTGGTTAACGAACTGTTTAGATCTGTAAAAATGAAGTGACTTAAAGCACTAATAAACAGACCAAACATGCAAAGAAAACTTTCAAAAAAGCTTTTATTTTTTGAACTGTTTAGATAACGAACAAATCAGATAACAAACACTTTAGTGAAAGATTTTTATGTTCTGATAATGAACACTTCACAGAACAAACTGTGGAACTCTCAGATTGATGGAATGACAGGTCGGCCAGATGGCTGCATGGTAAAGCTGTGGCTTACCATCTTGGAGGATCCGGGCCCACTCCTCCAATTTTTCAGGAGAGGTCCAGGCCCAGCCCGTTGAATGACATCTTTCAACTATCTGATTGACCCCATCATGGGTGTTGGCCAGCCTGTGATGAGCTCTATAAGTAACCACTGCCAGATAAAAACATCTCACGAGGATATGGAACTAACCTAATGGAATGACAGGCTTAGGTCTTGCACATTTGTGGAGATATGGGTAATGATGGGAGAATAGTAGTTTTTCCCAATTAAAATGAACTTGGAGACAACTTAAAACAAATCAAAGATTTATTAAAGAAGGCAAGAGAGAGATTTTACAACATTTTGGTCTTAGAATGCACCCATACCAAGATGAGGTCAATAGGCTTGGGATCTCTACAACGACAATGCTATTAATAATTTCCAAAAATCTTGAAGAAGAGAGAAAAGCAATCGACATTGGACAGATTCTTTAACGGAAAAAATAAACATATAATAGATTAAAATGTTATGTATGTATATATTATGGTTATTACATATAAATAAACGTAATAAGAAAATATGTATATATTATTGTTATTACATATAAATAAACATAGTAAGAAATTACATAATTTTTTATTTATGTTTTTTTGGGTCTCCGGAACGAATTAATAGATCGGATATATATTATGGTTATTACATATAAATGAACATAGTAAGAAATTATATAATTTTTATTTATTTTTTTTGGGGTCTCCAGAACGAATTAATCAAATTGTCATAAAAACCAATGGTAAATCGATGATCAGTTAACGAACAATATCTTAGAATGGAGTATGTTCGTTAACTGATCACCCACTGTATAAGCTGGAAAACTGTCTAAGGTGGAAAAATTTTCTGGTTCCTTGGGATTCCAGCTTAGACAAGTTTTACTGTAATTAGCAGCCTTCATAAACTACCATCAGTTAATAGGAAGATATGAGTACACTTGTAGAAATTGATAATAAAACATCTTTATTATGGATTCTGGTACAGGATTTTTCCAACCACTTTGCAGAAAAATACATTTTGATTATTTATAGCCTCTTATCAGTTTTCTACAAGCTTGGTGGAATTCTATGATAGTAACATTACGTGAGATATTGAAAAAATACAAATACAGTTCTTCCTAGTTATAATGCAGATTTGTAAGATAGAGATCTGACTTGTATTATAAGACAATTGTGCTATAACTGATGGCTACATTTATTCTCTAATTCAGAAATTCTCTAATGATCTGATAAACTTAGTTGCATAATTAGTATTTTTTAATAATTAAAAGGAACTGATGTAAATTGATATGAATAATTAATAAGAATCTTTACATAACATTTGTTTACATCAAGAGCAAATTCAAACACTAGAATTATATGAACAATTAAAAAAAGCATAAATTTTGTTCAAAATTAAAGAATTGTGGTATAAAAAATTTTTCATTTTTCTCAAAGATATTTTTAAAATTATATATATATATGTATATTTTTAAATTTATATATATTATTATCAGAATTTTTAATATGAATTCAAATTCCTATTATTTTATCATAAATTATAATAACTAGACATTTCATGCTTATATAAATGAATAGATCTGATTTAATGTTATAACCTTGAAGTATCAGTAGAAAAACTCTGAACTCATATAAAAAATCAGTAGATGGCTATCATTATTAGATTACTAACTGCAGATTGCAGATTTTTGTCTTTTTAGAGAAACTACAGTTTTAATATAATTTTTATATATTAATTTTAAAGTATTAATAATGATAAAAATTATGGCTGTTACAGAAATCAAGAATTAGATCTTTTTAATGATAACTTATTTATAGAAGTTATTACAATGGTTCAACTGCAAAAAGGATATTCATTCATCCAGCCAGCCAACTATATAATTGCTCTCAAAAGTTTACACCTCTATAAAACATTTGTAGTTTTTTTGAATAAAATGAAAAACAAATAATTTAACAAAAATTTATTTACATCAAAGTTTTCTTCTCAGAATGGGAAATAAATAAAACAGTATTTTAAATTAATCCATTTTAATTTGCAGAAAATATCACCAAAAAAATAATATATACCGTATATAGTTGAATATAAGCCGATCCGTGTATAAGCCGACCCCTGACTTCAGAGTT
Organism: Olivierus martensii; assembly: GCA_000484575.1. Lineage (NCBI taxonomy): Eukaryota > Metazoa > Arthropoda > Arachnida > Scorpiones > Buthidae > Olivierus > Olivierus martensii. The sequence continues at coordinate 49,518 of AYEL01088087.1, forward strand.
TGAAAATCGGTAAAAATGCGTAACCCATGTATATTAGGTTCGAATTAAAGGGTTAATTAAAATTTTATTAAAATATCGATGGAAAATCAAATTTTTGAGTAATACGACAGAAATATGAAAAATATTTTATTAAAATATCGATAGAAAATCAAATTTTTGAGTAATACGACAGAAATATGAAAAATATGATGGAATTTGAGATTTTAACCATTTTTTCTCGATTTAACCAAAAATAACAAAATTATTGGGCTTTAAATTTTGTCTAAGCAGCCGAGTTATAGGAGTGCAAGAGGAAGCGTGCATGTCTAAGGAGCCGAGTCGATGGAGTGGAAAATGTTAACAATGTATACAATTTTCATTTTATTAGCTTAATTGGAAGCAAAGTTATGGAAGTGGCAAATACAGCTTGAGTTGGTTTTGTAAATATACAAATGGTGTGTGCTGCGGGAACTTTGGCCTGTGCACTGCCATGTGCCTTGATAACTTTTGTTTCAGTCCCCCAATCTTATCAAAAATGCTTCTACAAGCCTATAAAGTCTTTATATAGATTTTGTTATAATGAAGATAGTAAGTTTCAATTCAATCCCATTTCTAACATAACACCAAGGGGAGTGCTTGACTTCAGTAGAGAACTAATTTTTTGCTGACGAATGATGGTTCAAATAGCCCCAGCAACCACATACTTCTTGTAAATAATAATGACAATGAATATTTTAAAAATAAGTAGCACACTTTTAAATCTTTTGTTTCATTCATGTTATGATGTAACTATTAAATTAAATCATATATTTTTATTTACAGGTATTGTGAAGAACCTGCATCAGCATATCCATATGAATGGCCAGATGACATCACAAAATGGCCTGTAAGAAATTTTAATTTATTAGGTTATTATATATAAACAATAAGCATAAGTGCTATTAGCAAATATAAAAATGTTTAATATACTTATTAAACACTATTACTATATGGTTCATAATAGTGTGTGATCATCTAAATCAGGGGTGGGCACCTTTTTTTGTAGGGGGCCGTATAGAAAAATTTATGGTGGGCCACAGGCCAAAACAAAAACAATTGATAATAATAATATTTATTTAAAAAGGAAAAGGTACAGATATGTAAGTATACATAGCATTGGTATTACATATAATAAAATAATATAGTGTTGCAACCTTGGCCTGTGGGCCGTATGTGGCCTATGGGCCAGGGGTTGCCCACCCCTAATCTAAATAATAAGAGTGTTTGAAAAAATATTTTATACATGCTGTAATAATTAATTTATTCTCATGATATTAAAAATAGAAAAATAATTGTTTATCATATGATCATAAATGCATAAATACTGCAAAATTATGAGTATTCACCACTTTACATAAATACCTTATATACTCAAATATAAGCCGACCTCCAACTTCAGAGTTTGAAAATTGATAAAAATGCATAGCCCGTGTATAAGCCTACCCCCAGACTTTAGCACTTAAAATTTGATAAAAATTTAAAAATGATAAATTACATGATTTTTGATTTTTAGTTACCAATATATTAATGCCATTTGCCAAAATAAATAATTTTATTGAAAACTTTAAATATCATATAAAATAAATTAATAATAATACAGACAGCAATATATCAATTTAAAAAGTAAAATTTTACTTATAAATACAGATCACCAATACATCAATTTAAAAGGTAAAATTTTACTTTATCTGAAGCGATCAAGCTCAAGTAAAATAAAATTTTCGCTGACTCCAACCTGTGTTTGTATAAGTGTATCAGATAAGCGATGCCGCGCTACCTGATGCGCCGCAATGCAGAAATTTTCTACAATAATCCAGCTAAAGTGATCCAATGCAGCGCTCCTATATAAGATTCTTGAAATTATTATTGAGAATTTCTGCATCGAGCTGCATCAGGCAACGCGTTGTGACTCCAATCTGATGCACTTATATAAATGCAAGTTGGATTTGGTGGTGTGACGTGCTCGATTGCAATAGGTAAAGTAAAATTTTACTCTGAAGCGAGATTGATGTCGATGTATGACATTATTGATATAGCTATGATGATGACATAGCTTCAGAAAATATCAAGTTAACGAATAGTAATAAATTTTTATAATTTCCATCAAAACATTTTCTTTTTATTTTTGTTATTGAATAACTGTTTTCTTTTCTAAAAATAGTTCATATTATCACAATAAATTCCCATTAGAAAACATCTATGTCACACGACTCCCAAGAGACCGTTCGAAGTTTCGTTTTCCCTATAGTTGAGTTGAATTCGTATTCAAATCTTTGATCATATTTTAAAATGAGTGGATCTTCCTAACGATGATTGCAAAGTCGCGGATTAGGACGACTGTTAATACTATTAATTATAACTAAGCCTAACGGTTGATATGCATTTGAAAAATATTCTCTTTTGAGATGTGAAAATTTTATAGATTGCAGATAAATTTTTTTTCCAAATTATCTATCTCATTATTACCACAACTCACGAGAATGGCTGCCTTAGTGTACTCTATATAACCCAGGCTGACTGTTTTTCACTAAAATTTGTGACTTTTACCACAACTCACGAGAAGGGCTGCCTTAGTGTACTCTATATAACCCAGGCTGACTGTTTTTCACTAAAATTTGTGACTTAATTGTATTCATTTGAAATTTTTTGGGATAAGAAAAAAATATTCCAAATAGGAAATTTTAATTTCCTATTTTGCAGAAAAAATAATGCTATTTTAATTAAAATTGATGTTTTAGAAATATTTCAAAATTTCATAAATGCTTTATAATGAGAGTCAGTTAAAAAACTATTTTTTTGGGATAAGAAAAAAATATTCCAAATAGGAAATTTTAATTTTCTATTTTGCAGAAAAAATAATGCTATTTTAATTAAAATTGTTGTTTTAGAAATATTTCAAAATTTCATAAATGCTTTATAATGAGAGTCAGTTAAAAAACTTTAATAGATCTACAATGCTATATAGAAAATATTAATCACACACAAACAAGAAAGATTGAATTATGAAAGTGGTATTGACTTGCTTTTCTTAAAAAAAATTAATACAACTTGAAAATTTTGTTCTTAGATGTCCTATAAATGTGATGCAGAGTTGCAGATGTGTTAGATACCAGAGTAACTATACATTGAGTTGAATTCCTTTGCCCATGTTTGAGTGTGATTTTTAGTGTGTTAATAATTTATCAAATTTTCCATGTTATTTGAGTTTTTATCTATGATACTCTGTCTACATAACAGTAGATTTCCAATTATCTGAAGTAAACAGTATATATACAATAAATAAAGATTGAACTAGAACTATTTAATTTTAACGATTTGAAGACTACTATTGGTATTATTAAATCATGAATTCATATAAATTGTTAACAATAATAATAAGTTATCAATTTCACCATATGCAGCTAAGATAAAAATCACTATTTGATAAATGTTGTACACGTAGTTCTTGTTACATGTGCTCTCCATTTTTCTCAAAGATATGCATTTGAAAAATATTCTCTTTTGAGATATGTGAAAATTTTATAGATTGCAGATAAATTTTTTTTCCAAATTATCTATCTCATTATTATTTGCCAATTAGCCATAAAATTTGAATATATATTAATTTCTGTACAAAAATCACAAAATGAAAGATGAATTGAACCACAATGAGTAGAGGATATTAGGTTATGATAATTAGAATCCATAGAAAGTAATAACCAATTATTTAAATAATTTGATATTATTGGCTTATTATTTTATAGTATTGAAATGATATCTTCAGTTGCTATATCATTATGCATATGATAGCATGCTTATATTTTTGCATTTCTTTATACAGTCATACTTCACTTTATATTGTTAATTCATTCCAAGACTTGCGACTTAAGTCAAATAAACTCTCTAAAAAATGACCTAAAACTCCTATAATTAACCTCATAATGTCACTAATAATAATTGAGCTTTTAAATAATTTTATAGATTATTTTGCATATTTTAGCATTCATTTTTGTGATTTTACACTTTTTTATTGGTTTTTAAATGATTTAAAAATTTTTTGAGTTTAATATTTATGCTTACTGACCTAACGGAAAGTTATATAAATTGATGTTAAGGTTAGGTTTCACAGATGTAAAATGTGGTGTCAATACACTGACATAAATGTGTTGCATTGGTTTTTAAATGATTTAAAAAATTTTTGAGTTTAATATTTATGCTTACTGACCTAACGGAAAGTTACATAAATTGACATTAAGGTTAGGTTTCACAGATGTAAAATGTGGTGTCAATACACTGACATAAATGTGTTGTGTACAAAGTGCTGAGCATACCAATACTCAAACTGAAAGCATAAGATGCTAAATGATGTTGTTCAGTTATTGGACAATTACTGTGACATTTGAAGTTAGCTGATTTAACACAAATAGCAAAACTCAAGAAATATTTTATTTATTGAATGATATTATTTTGCAGTTGCAAAATTCAAAATCTAAAAGAACTGTGTGAATGCATGTCATGTATCATTTCAGAGAACAAAATTTCAACAAATAGCTCATACTTGAATGATAAATGGCCAATATATTCTTGCATGCAACATAGAAAATTGAACAAAAGTCAACTTTGGCATAACAGTGCAGCATCTAGCCATATAGTGGAAGTAGCCTTCATAAACATTGATATACCAGCATATTTATATTGCATTTTATGCATGTGAGACCCAGCCTTTAGCAGCAGTGCAGCATCTAGCCATATAGCCTTCATAAGCATTGATATACCAGCATATTTATATTGCATTTTATGCATGTGAGACCCAGCCTTTAGCAGACTTTTAGTTTTTCCTATTATCATATATAATAAAGGAACAAGCGTGTGATGTCCATGTTTCTGCGCATGTGCGAACTCCCGTGTCAGAAGTGTCGCCATAACTATTTTCTCTCGCTTTGAATCTTTAATTGCATCTTTTAGAAAACTAAATCTCAATCTCATTATATATTTTGCTTTAAATTATCATAGATTACTTCCTTTTGTATTCTTCTTTTTGTTATTTGACTTCAATTTGTCTTTTTCGATCGAAAAATGTTGGTTGTTCCCCTGTGCCAGAAGTGTCGCCATAACTATTTTCTCTCGCTTTGAATCTCTAATCGCGTCTTTTAGAAAACTAAATCTCAATCTCATTATAAATTTTGCTTTAAATTATCATAGATTACTTCCTATTAATGTTTGTATATTACTTTTTGTTATTTGACTTCAATTTCTGTCTTTTTCGATCGAAAAATGTTGGTTGTTCCCCGGATCGAGAGTTCCGTTTGCATTTGGAGTGTTGAGGCTACATAAATGTTGCACTTAAATAATAATTTATTTCAGAAATTATAATTTGTTATATTAGGATAAAAATTATAATTATTACCTAAATCGGTAAATCGAGTTTGTTAGTTGCCAATTTCATATAAAGAAAATTTTAAAGTTTGGTCTGGAGGAAAAAAAACAAACAAAAGCATCTTAAATTTTACAGATAAGAAACAAAATGTTACGTTTTTGGTATATTTGGGCACATAGTAAGGAAAAAAAACAAACAAAAGCATCTTAAATTTTACAGATAAGAAACAAAATGTTACATTTTTGGTATATTTGGGCACCAAGGGCTAACTAGTTATTAACAAAAACTAATGTAAAGTCAAAATGAGATATGACTGTACTTTTTTGTTAGCAGTTCTATTATGTTTTAGTATGGAGGTAATCAATATGATCTTGAGAAAGATGCTTATTAAGATTTGACTGAGGGAGAACTGTAATGGAGAATAACCTATGATAAATTTGGTTGACTGCATATGAACCCAAAAGGAATAGATAATTGCAAGATTTTCCTTGAATGCTCTTCATTGAAATATATATTAAAAAGTTCTAGTTTTGTATACAGGTAGTCCTTGACTTACGACAATTTGCACTTATGACAGCCAGATGTTATTACTAAAATTTTTTAAATTCAACTTGCTGCTTGCACACACACACACACACACACACACACACACACACACACACATATATATATAAAAGTTATTACTAAAATTTTTTAAATTCAACTTGCTGCTTGCATGTATATATATTATATCACATTGCTTTTATATACGCATCATAATATCGCCATTAGTCAGAAAGCAAAGCCTTATTATTGTATCTTGTTGTAACTCGTCATGTCCAAAAAAAATAATAAATATATCACATTGCTTTTATATACGCATCATAACATCGCCATTAGTCGGAAAGCAAAGCCTTATTATTGTATCTTGTTGTAACTCGTCATGTCCAAAAAAAATAATAATACTATTGGCGAAATTTCCAATGTAAAAAAAAGGAATGGAAAGCTTAGTTTAACCATTTAAGTTAAATAGAAATCTAATTTTATGAACATATTAAAAAAATAATACTATTGGCGAAAATTCCAATGTAAAATAAAAGGCATGGAAAGCTTAGTTTAACCATTTAAGTTAAATAGAAATCTAATTTTATGAACATATTAAAACAGACAATAAATCAAGAATTAAAAAAGTCCTCGACTTATGTCAGAATTGACTTGCAATGAAGATGTTGGAACAGAACCCCATCGTAAGTTAAGGACTGCCTGTATATTCAATTTCTGGTCACTTGTAGAAAACAATGAAGATGTTAGAACCCCATCGTAAGTTAAGGACTGCCTGTATATTCAATTTCTGGTCACTTCTAGAAACTACACTAAAATTATGAGAACTAGATGTAATTACAATATAAGTAATACAATGTTTACACTAAGGCAGTGTTTTCCAAACTGTGGGGTGTGTCCCACTAGGGAGGTGCGAGTCTATTCCAGGGGGGGGCGCACAAGAATTAACAAAAATATCATTTTTGACACACAAGCAAAAAATATTCAAATTGGTGTTGAAAAAATGAATCAACAAGAGAGTTATAAATTCATATATTCATGTATCCAGAAACTTTCTGCTATAGCTGTTTTAAAGACAAAATATCGAACTCGTTTAGTGATTAAAAAAATTTGTGAGTAATGATATCTTTAATGACATCATGATTTGAGAGAATTTGTCCTGAAAAATCAGCCTACCCATCACATTAAACATTATGTTGTATTAAAAATGTATTCTATTTTTCGTTTTTTGTAAGATTTATTTAATAACAAAAACAAACAAATGTAGCACTATTTAGCAGAGCAAACAAGAATTAAACAAAAACGTTTTCGATCCATTCTAGGACCATCTTCAGCCGTTAGACTTTAAAACTATGGTTAAATAAACATGCGTCACGTGATATGAGCGTTAAGCCATTTCCAGGCAGAGGGGAACGCTTCCGGTTCCTGCGTGTTGACGATAATTTCAGATTTTTCTTGGTGTTGCATTTTTAGAATGCTCTTCCAGTTCCTGCGTGTTGACAATAATTTCAGATTTTTCTCGGTGTTGAATTTGTAGAGCTTCGGCAAAATAACTGCGACGAAGGTTATTTTGCTGAAGTTCTAAAAATTCAACACCAAGAAAAATCTGAAATTGTTATCGTCAACACGCAGGAAGCAGAAGCGTTCTCCTCTGCCTGGAAATGGCTTAACACTCATATCACGTGACGCATGTTTATTTATCCGCCATAATTTGAGAGAATTTGTGCTGTAAATCAGCCTACCCATCACATTAAACATTATGTTGTATTAAAAATGTATTCTATTTTTCGTTTTTTGTAAGATTTATTTAATAACAAAAACAAACAAATGTAGCACTATTTAGCAGAGCAAACAAGAATTAAACTGAAACGTTTTCGATCCATTCTAGGACCATCTTCAGCCGTTAGACTTTAAAACTATGGTTAAATAAATATGCGTCACGTGATATGAGCGTTAAGCCATTTCCAGGCAGTGGGGAACGCTTCCGGTTCCTGCGTGTTGACGATAATTTCAGATTTTTCTTGGTGTTGCATTTTTAGAATTTCAGCAAAATAACCTTCGTCGCGGTTATTTTGCCAAAGCTCTACAAATTCAACACCAAGAAAAATCTGAAATTATCGTCAACACGCAGGAACCGGAAGCGTTCTCCACTGCCTGGAAATGGCTTAACGCTCATATCACGTGACGCATATTTATTTAACCATAGTTTTAAAGTCTAACGGCTGAAGATGGTCCTAGAATGGATCGAAAACGTTTTTGTTTAATTCTTGTTTGCTCTGCTAAATAGTGCTACATTCAATTGTTGTTGTTATCTGCCAGTATAGCAGAAGTTATGAACACTTTTCATAGATTTATTTAATTGTATTAAAAATTATTACTGTAATAAATATATATTTTTATGTATAAGAACTTTATTTATACAAAATATGGTATATTGTTTTGTAGTATTAAATTTTAAATAGAAAATATTTATAAAATTAGACTGTTATGAAAATGAGGGGGCATGCCAGTTTTTATGAAAAAAGGGGGGTGCAGATACAAAGTTTTGAAACCACTGCACTAAGGTGTATTTGCTATTTTTTAAATAGGAGGTGAGGCAGTTATTTTAAATATAATCATTTCTTTTCCTTTATAAAAGATTCAGGATGTACTTCATGGTTTATCTTTTCACTGCCAACAATTTCAATTTTTACCTATAATAGTGTGCCTGTGATTAATTAAAATTTAGCCTAATTAATGTGCATAAAGTTAAAATTATTACGTTTTCATTAAAATCTTTTGAAATTATCTTTTCACTGCCAACAATTTCAATTTTTGCCTATAATAGTGTGCCTGCGATTAATTAAAATTAAGCCTAATTAATGTGCATAAAGTTAAAATTATTACGTTTTCATTAAAATCTTTTGAAATTTTCACAATTTACAACATTTTTCACTCTCTAACAATGTAACTATTTTTGGGAATATTTTTTTGCAACTTTTTGTTCCTTATATGAGATTGCTGAAAACATGACTTTTTTATGAAATGTTAACCATCCGATGAAATGATTGATATTTTCAGATAGTGAATAAAATAAGCCATGAATGAGAAAATATTGATCTATAAAAAAACCAAGCACTATGTAATTTTTGTTCAATGAAGTAACATCATATAATTAAAAAAAAATTTCATAAACTATGAAATACTGTTTATTTTTATTAATATTTCATGCTTATTAATTATGTAATTTTTGTTCAATGAAGTTACATCATATAATTATTAAAAAAAATTTCATAAACTATGAAATACTGTTTATTTTTATTAATATTTCATGCTTATTAACTTGTTCTTATTTCATATGTGTAATTTTTAGCAGTACTTCATAAATTTTTTTAATTTTTAAATAAAAAAAAAATTGTAATATATGCAAAAATGATCTCATCTCATGTATAAACATCTAATATTTCGTGTGTAATTTTTAGCAGTACTTCTTAAAGTTTTTTAATTTTTAAATAAAAAAAAATTGTAATATATGCAAAAATGATCTCATCTCATGTATAAACATCTAATATTCTTTGTTCTAGTTGGACCATAGATGGTTTATTGTTCCAACATATCCAATACCATATGCCACTGAGTAAAATACCCATAGCTGCAATTTCCCAGGAAAACAATAAGTGTTCTACCTCTTTAACTGACCGGAGGGTCTTTACATTTCAATTTTTGCATTATTTGCATAAATTTTGGTGAAAGTTACAAAAAAAATGAATGATTAAGACATATTTTTGATTATTTTAATAGAATTAATTGATATTTTCTTATTATCTATAATATTTTTTTCAGCTTTAAGTATTTTATAACTTTGTCTGAAAAATTTAAAAAATAGCTAATCCCAAAACTGAAGTAATTTTGGTTTATATTAGAATAGAAAACCACCGACAAGATGGGATTAAAATAAAATCCAAATTCTTCTGAACAGTTATATTTAAAATAATATTTGTAAAATTGGAATTTAAAAAAAATATTGAAATACTTCTTACTTTAAATATAAAATAAAAGTAAACAATAAGCCAAATAAGGTAAATCATTTATTGAAAAACGTTTTTGGCTATCCACGTGGCCTGCCCCAGTTGGTCACATAGCTTGCCTCAGTTGACCGGATTCAGTCAGGCAGGCTATGTGGATAGTTGAAAATGCTTTTGAATAAACAATTTATCTTATTTGGCTTATTGTTTATTTTTAAATATAAAAAATATTTCAGCAACTGAAAAAACTTAGGAAACTCATCAGAAATGAACATTTTCAAGTAAATTACATGAAAAAAAAACTAATTCACAATAGCTAGATGAATAAAATCAGGATTAAATTTAACTTTTTTAATGTTTGTTTTGATATTTAAGTACATTTTAGGTAACTCATCAGAAATGAACATTTTCAAGTAAATTACATGGAAAAAAAAAAGTAATTCACAATAGCTGGATGAATAAAATCAGGATTAAATTTAACTTTTTTAATGTTTGTTTTGATATTTAAGTACATCAATGACTCATATGCATAAGTTATCATGATGATTATACTTGCCAACAGTAGTAAATGGGTTAAAGCAGTGCTATTTAATTTTTTGACTTCTGTGGATCAATCATTTAATCACTACTGAAATCTGTAGATTTCTAAAAATTTAGGAAATGTAAATGATTACTACAATTTGAATAGCAAAACACTGCACAAAATAACTACAAATACATACATTATGAAATATTTAATTCATTAAATGAAAAAGTGCAAAAATCAAAAATTTTAATGCGAAGGTTAATGCTTTATCTTAAAGACTATTTTTTCAATATTTGATTTATTTCTTAGAGTTAAATTATGAAGTCAGTCTTCATTAAGTGGAGAAATAATTCTGTTAGAATAACAAAATATAAGCATTTTCAGCAGTTGTTCATTAATTATTTAAGGATTTTATTATTATAAAGGTAGGTCAATTGTTTAGTATAGAGCAGGTGGAAGAAATCAAAAATTTCAAATAATAATAATTTTAATAAATCTAATTTATTACCATCCATTGATGAAAACTCTCTTCAAAATTATTATAATCAGAACTATTATATTTTGTCAAAGGTTATCTCATTACGTCGTATAAAAAAATTAATATTCTTATCTACAACATAAAATCAATAAAAGTAAATTATTTTAATATTAAACGAAATAACTAATATTTATTTTTATTCAAATATTTATCAGATTAAAAAATTTATTACGATACAGGTAGTCTGCAACGTACTGTGACCCTTAAAAATGGAAAACTATGGAAAGCATCCTTTTATTGTCTGGACAAAACCAGACAAAAAAGGCTGCTTTTCATTATTCAGAGACTTGAACTCATGTCAGTTGTATTGATTAATCACAGAATTTACTGATGATATATGTGGTTTCCAAACTTTGTGTGTCTGCATCCCCTTTTTTCATAAAAACTTGGTATGCCCCCTCATTCCATAACAATCTAATTTTATAAATACTTTCTCCTTAGTTTAATATTACGAAACAATATATCATATTCTGTGGATAATTTTCTTTTTCTTTCTCTCTGCTCTAACAGGCATTAAATTTCTGATGCAATTTTTCTAACACTATTGAGCAAACCAAACACTACTATACAATTTAAAAAAAGAACTATTTATTAACGTTTTTGGTGCTAAAACACCCTCATCAGCTCATACATTAATCAACAATTCTATTTTCGAACGCAGAACAGAGTCGTTACATCGTTATAAATCGAACTAGAATACAAAGTGTGTTACAATATTTTAAAAATTTAAGACTTACAACATAACTACAGTAGTCCAGTGGTTTCCAAACTTTGTGTGTCTGCATCCCTTTTTTTCATAAAAACTTGGTATGCCCCCTCATTCCATAACAATTTAATTTTATAAATACTTTCTCCTTAGTTTAATATTACAAAACAATATATCATATTCTGTGGATAATTTTCTTTTTCTTTCTTGCTGCTCTAACAGGCATTAAACTTCTGATGCAATTTTTCTAACACTATTGAGCAAACCAAACACTACTATATACTTTTAAAAAAAGAACTATTTATCGAGTAACGTTTTCGGTGCTAAAACACCTTCATCAGCTCATACATTAATCAACAATTCTATTTTCGAACACAGAACACAGTCGTTACATCGTTACAAATTGAACTAGAATACAAAGTGTGTTACAATATTTTAAAAATTTAAGACTTACAACATAAAGAACTTTTTAAATGGTTTGGAAACGTGAAAATTTAAACGGTCTTTAAAAAGGGTTACGTGCCATTCAATCAAAAAACTTACATATTATTTAAATACGGGTATAGCTAACCCTAGGGTATACAAAGATATTGCATTTTCCAATTGTCCATTAACAACTATTTGATATATCCTGTCCAAAGATTGCTAAACCTACACTTGTTCTGTGTTCAAAAATGTCTTACTGACTGTGTTCTGTGTTTGAAAATAGAATTGTTGATGAATGTATGAGCTGATGAGGGCGTTTTAGCGTCAAAAACGTTACTCGATAAATAGTTCTTTTAAAGTGTATAGTAGTGTTTAGTCTGCTCAATAGTGCTAGAAAAATTGCATCAGAAATCGTATTCTTATACATAAAATTACATATTTATTATAGTATGATCATTTTTAATACAATTAAACAAATCTTATAAAAAAAATGAAAAATAGAACATATCTTAATCCCTTAGTTTAATATTACGAAACAATATATCATATTCTGTGGATAATTTTCTTTTTCTTTCTCTCTGCTCTAACAGGCATTAAATTTCTGATGCAATTTTTCTAACACTATTGAGCAAACCAAACACTACTATACAATTTAAAAAAAGAACTATTTATTAACGTTTTTGGTGCTAAAACACCCTCATCAGCTCATACATTAATCAACAATTCTATTTTCGAACGCAGAACAGAGTCGTTACATCGTTATAAATCGAACTAGAATACAAAGTGTGTTACAATATTTTAAAAATTTAAGACTTACAACATAACTTTTTAAATGGTTTGGAAATGTAAAAATTTAAACGGTCTTTAAAAAGGGTTACATGCCATTCAATCAAAAAACTTATATATTATTATTTAAATACGGGTATATCTAACCCTAGGGTATACAAAGATATAGCATTTTCCAATTGTCCATTAACAACTATTTGATATATCCTCTCCAAAGATTGCTAAACCTACACTTGTTCTGTGTTCAAAAATGTCTTACTGACTGTGTTCTGTGTTTGAAAATAGAATTGTTGATTAATGTATGAGCTGATGAGAGCATTTTAGCGCCAAAAACGTTACTTGATAAATAGTTCTTTTAAAGTGTATAGTAGTGTTTAGTCTGCTCAATAGTGTCAGAAAAATTGCATCAGAAATCGTATTCTGTATATATAAAGTTCTTATACATAAAATTACATATATTTATTATAGTATGATCATTTTTAATACAATTAAACAAATCTTACAAAAAAAAAATGAAAAATAGAACATATGCTTAATGCAACATAATATTTAATGCAATGCTAGGCTTATTTTTCAGCACAAATTTTCTCAAATCGGGTGTCATGGAAGATATCGTTGCTCACAATTCTTTTTCAATCACTAAATGAGATCGTTATTTTGTCTTTAAAACAGAGCAGAAATTTTCTGGGTACATGAATATTTGTACTGTATTTATAACCCTTTTGCTGATTAATTTTTCTTGACATCAATTTTTGAATTTATTTTTTTTTTATTTGTTTGTCTAAAAATTGATATTTTTTAAATTCTTCCACGCCCCCTTGGAATAGACTCGCGCCCCACTAGGAGGTGCAAGTCCAAGGGGAAACACTGAAGTAGTCATAAGTTGAGATGGTGGTTAAGTCAATGTGTCTTTAAAACAGCAGAAATTTTCTGGGTACATGAATATTTGTACTGTATTTATAACCCTTTTGCTGATTAATTTTTCTTGACATCAGTTTTTGAATTTATTTTTTTTATTTGTTTGTCTAAAAATTGATATTTTTTTAATTCTTCCACACCCCCTTGGAATAGACTCGCACCCCACTAGGGGGTGCAAGTCCAAGGGGAAACACTGAAGTAGTCATAAGTTGAGATGGTGGTTAAGTCAAGGACTACATATATATATATATTATAAATATTTTTAAAAAGTTAATTGTTTTTTTTATTAAATGCCACTAAGCATTGCCAATTAATAGGATGAAGTAATATTTCAGTCTTTTGTTGTGATTCATTTAAATACTATGAAATAATGTCTGATGATTTTTTTTAAAAGAAAACTTAGTGTTACAGACTATAAATGCTTGCCACATGATTAGAAATACTTTCAAGAGTTATAGTATACCAGGCATATTAATATCAATTCAATTATTATAAAATTAATATTCCAAGAAATTTTGAATTATTGTATAATTTGAATTTTGAATGATATATGAAATTTTTAATTAAAAATCTACATAAATCATTTTCTTACATAAATAAACAATTTTCACTGAAATTTTTGCTAATATAATTTTAACAAATTTTTAAAATCTTAGGTTTGCTACTGCCTTGTTTTCTCAATAGAAATCAATGAATCTATGCCATCAAGATATAGTGCTAACTGCTAATTTTATAAAATATTCTGTAATACAATCTGTAAATATGATTTATTTTTTCCTGTGGCTCTAAATATGCTATATACAACATGGATTTGAATGATGCTACTGTGATTCAATTTTTGTCAAAACTTGCTGAAAAAACTTTTTCAGAAAGTGTACTTATTTTTATATTAGTATATCTGGATTTTTGAATTATCAGTTGGTGGATTATTCAAGTTGAATATAATTTAAGAAAAACTAATGCAGAGAGAGATGCATGCACACCAAAAGATGAGATATAGAAAGGAATGGAAATTTACTACTAGTAGTAAATTTGAGAGTTGATGGATTATTGCTGAATGTAAACCAGAATTTTCTGCAATTGTAATAAACCTACTTTAAGCGTAAGCTTTTGTTAATTTCCTCCATTCAAAGGCACTATAGTAATTCTCTTACTATTAGTGTAAAAGTAGGAGGTAAATAAATGTATTTTAATCCGACAACATAATGCATTATACTGTTCATTATGTTGACCAAATTTTAATACAACAAATACTTGTTCAATAATATTTAATTTCTTAGTTTTTTTCTGAAAATTTTAGAAAAAACGCAGCATTCTAGTAAAATTTTGCTCTATAGCATGGGTGTCAAACTGGTGGCCCTTGGGCCGCATCCAGCCTTCGATTGGGATTTTTTTTGTGGCCCTCAATGCTCTTAACTAAAATGAAAATCAGAAAAATATGTTGAGATAATAGGAAGTAACTGTCGCTTCGTAGCTAAATCATATACTATAATACACTAGTTTGATTTTTATGAAATGTAATTGCTTGAGATTTTTTTTTGATTGGACTTATCGGACATATATGTACAGATGACACTGATCTTTCAGATCGGAGACACAAACTAAGTGCTTTCCTGCATGACTGCGTTGTTTTGTGTGAAATTTCTTACCAGAAAACAAAGCCATAAATGAGAACCTGTATTTTTTGGATAGTCAAATATAATAATCAAGTTCCAAACAATCCCTCTTTGAATAGTGTGTATAAAGAATGTGCTAACGGTCTTGGTAAGATTTGTGTTATTAACTTATTTAAAAAATGTAAGTAGTTAAAACTTTGTAAATTCAAATAACTAAGCTTTTGTTTTTGTACAGAAAATGTGACTTTAACACTTAATAGAAAATTAATGATTGATAGTGAGAAATAAAATTAAAAAACATGTATAATTAAAACAATTATGTAGTAATAGTATATTTTTGTTAATATATTCATTTGATTACATAATGCTTTTAATTATCCTATTTTTGAATCCTTACTCTAAAATGTAATTTAAAAAAAATTTAAATGGTGAATGGTCCAGTGGCAATCTTACAGGTTCATTAAATGGCCCTTGAATTAAAATAAGTTTGACATGCCTGCTCTATAGTATAAATGGTATAGTATAATTAATCTTTCAAAACTAGATTTGCCCTTGTGGTTTCTTTTTGAAGTATAATTAATCATTGTCAACATAATCATGTAGCTCTCTTAGCAATTAAAGTTAACAATGATTAATTATTCTATACAATCTATATTATACAGCAATATAATTATGTTCCATTTTCAAGTTTTTCATATAGTAATAAATGTCCATTTTTATATATTTTTCCAACATATATATTCTTTTTTAGGATTTCTAAGTAGTATGTGATTATTAATGCAAAATTTTACTGCATAGGTATTCAAAACTAAATAATGAAAATTAATCAAAATAACTTTTCTAATTTATAAAATAACTTTTCTAATTTATAATAAAGTCAAGCAAAAGTATTTTAAAATTTATTCATCATCATCTTTCTATGTTAATGATATGTAATACAGAAAATATAGCAATTTAATATACTGCAAATGAAATTATAAATATAATTGACAAGGATATGAAAAACTTTAATTTATTTTTATATATTTTTTTAGATAATTCATTCTTACATTTTTGGATATAGTATAGTAATACCCTGTAGTTACATAATATGTGGGACTGGGAAGCATAATGTAAATTGAAAATTAATAAGTCTGGATACCTACAGATTCTCAAATCTAATTTCAGGTACATACGTATTAGGTTTTTAACTGGCTCTTTATTAACAAGAAACAACAAATTATAAAAGTTTATAATATGTAGTTGTAATTAAAAACTCTTAATCAACAAATCAGCAAATGAAATATGTATATGCATATATATATGCACTATGTAATTAGGAAACAAACAAGTGACCCAGGGACAGGATGAGAAGTTACATATCTCTGAATTTACATATGTTAGGGTATTACTATACATTATTTGGAGTACCATCTGTAAGTTCAGTTGTTTAAGAAGCAAGGAAAAATGAAATTTTTATTAATTTCTAGATATTATGTTGATACATTTATAATATTTTTAATCCCTTTTTATGTGCAACTTATTTTATCCATTTGTTCAACCATAAATGCAAGATATTCATGAAGTCTCTCCCTGATTACAAAATGTTATATATAACAAACTAGATAGAAATGTGCAGTTTGCCTTATTTTTACAATTAAACTCAACAGGTTATTTCATTATCAACCTCTATTTTTTCATGGCTTGAGTATATCTAGCCAATATTAAAATTCTTCAAGTGTTGATCAATATCTTTGCTGTGGTTGTTGCAATAGCAGAAGTAATGTTGCCCTATCTGGAATTGGCCTTCATACTTTATCTTCTGACATATAGCTTACAGGAAAAAGTTTGAAGTGTTGTCAAATGGCCAGCTTTGCAATTTATTATATTTATTTCTAACCAAGATAATCTTACTAATTCTTTTGATATATATATATATATAATCCCTGTGGATGGGGATAGAGTTCACCCACTGTCTCACCTGCATGTTGTATAAGACAACTAAAGATGCTGTTTTTTTCACTAGTGACCTGCCACACTTCTGGCAGAATCTGTTTTCTTCTCATGCTTTACTATATTATTCTCACTACATTCTTCAAACAGTAAAATCTCTGAATATTTCTGCTAGCTCTGAATATATATAGGGTATTCCAAAAATATCTACCCAAATTTAAATCACAGATATTACTCATCAAAACTAAGCAAAAAGTCTATATAAACATGAGTCCAGAAATGTTTCTTTTTCAAGATAATAGGATGTAAAAACTACAATATAATAGCCTATTAGTTTTGTGATAGATGCAGTAAATTGTAATTTGCAAATAATTAGAAAATTAACTGTACATTAAACACAACACTATGCAATCTATTAGGACAATCTAAGAATAATTGGAAATAACCTATCATTACCTGAGGAAGAACTGAACAAAAAATGGAGCATTTCATACAATCTTATACAGTAGTAGCTAACATTAACACAAAGATATCTTCCCTCTCTCTCATACTAATGCTATGGTAATGGATAAGTATTTAAACTTGTAGTAGTTGTTAAAAACATTAACACAAAGATATCTTCCCTCTCTCTCTCTCATACTAATGCTATGGTAATGGATAAGTATTTAAACTTGTAGTAGTTGTTAGTGTGGGTTTTTCTTTTGCAAAGATGTGTATATGACTTATACACTGTATATTCTCAAATAAAACATTTCCTTTGTTTTATTTTGATGAGTATCATCTGTGATTTTAAATTTGGCCAGACTTCTTAGAACAGTGTGTGTCTTTTTAGTGTGGTCATAAATTCCCACATACAAGTTTTGTCTCACAGCTTTTTTTATTTAAGAATAAACTTAATTCTTTAGGATATTAAAGAAACATAAATTAATAATAGATTAGCCATTCAAATGTATCCCATCTTGCTTTGATGCAGTTGCATAATCCAGATCTTTGACATTGCTGTGGGGTCTGGTGCACACCTTTAATTCAAATTTCGATCATATGCTGTAATTTAATGAATTCTATTCTGGAGATGCAATAGGCCATTTGTCATTGAAGATGATGATGGAAATGTGCTGGGTTAGCCACCTCTGGGTAACTTTGGCCTTGTGTGATGGAGCAGTCTTGTTGGAAGGACTATTTGATATGGTTGAAAAGATCAATGCTTAGAGGCTTTACAATCAGTTTTAGAATTTCTTTCATGTACTTCCTTGGATTCACTTTCTCTGGTACAAAGTGCAACTTTGTTTTTTCATATCAACTGATTTCACACCACACCATCACCGAAGCTGGATTCTGGGTCCTAATACTTTTTCCAAATCTCTGAAGATTTGGCATAGAATAAATATTCTCCTGGCATAGAATAAATATTTACCCAATAGTAAAGATTTTCTCATTAGTCAAAAGAATGCTTTTGTAGCCATCATCAGCATACCACTTCAATAATCCTTTTTGACTCAGTTCTTCTTTTGCTTAACACTTTAAAAAAATGGTATATCCTTTGCTTTAAAGTGTTAAGTTTAGTTTTGTTTTAGAACCTTCTGTACTGTTGATCTTGACATGTTCATTTGCAGTGTCAATTTCTTTTGGTTGCAGCAAGGATTTTGTCAGATTCATGCACCAAGAGCATTAATGGCCTTTAGCATTCTTTTCATTCTTGGTCTACCAGATCTTTTTCTGTCACTAACACTGCCTATCTACATATACTCAAATTGAATCCAATACTGCCAAATTAATTCCTTGATATATTTAATGGAAATTTTAATAATTTTAAAGAATTTAATGTTGGTGCCATCTCATAAGTAATTATACTAATGATTAAATCAGAGAATGGTGTCATTATTTATTTATAAATTAAAAAATTCTAGTTTAATCATTAATTCATAGATCTTTGATTTAATCATTAATAAATTTATTATAAGATGCACTAACATTAATAATTTTAAAGAATTTAAACTAAAATTTCCATTAAATATATCAAGGGATTAATTTGGCTGTATCAAATGATCAAATGTTCAAATGAGTACAGTATTTACTAGAGAAAGATGAGTGGATGTATGAGGAAAACATTTTAATAAATTAATGAAAAGACTTTATTTGTAAGATCCAGGTTATACAGATATTATCTGTATTATATAGAATAAAATGCAATCATTGATTTAAACATAATTGTAGTTAATTGATTGACAGTGACAGTTTTTTTTCAAAAGCAAAAATTATTTTTATAAATCAAAAATGATATAAATTTATTCAGTTCATTAAACTGAAAATTTGTAAACATGACATTTTGTAAATCAAGAGATATCTATATTGGAATTTGTTAAAATGTATTGAAAAGTATATAAAATATGGATTCTCAACAATAATTAAATTTTTAGATTTTAAGAAATTATGCCAAAATATAGAAACATATGTGATATATTGAAAATTTTTTAAATTTAATTAAAGAGAATAGACAAATTGAATATTGACATTTGTGAGATGTAGTAATGAATGTGCAATTCTTGAAAGACTTTTTTTTCTTAAGTTTAATATGATTTATCAAGAGGCACGGCAGTGACTCTAAGCCACTGACTGACTCGTATTACCGTAGTCATTACAGCCAAAATTCAACTCGCTGTAACTTTGGTCCTAAGTTAAATATTATTAATCTGAGAATTCCGTTTGAGAAAAGTGTTCAATAGGACATAAACTGCTAAATCTGAAGTTTCATATCCAATTAATAATAGAATTATAGTGGTTTAAAAATTGCAAAAATCAACAAAAAAGTGTCATTCTCCTTCTCCTCCTCCTCCTGTGCAGACACCTCTACAGATCGCATCGTTTAACCAATATCGATGAAATTTGGAATATAAGTGTTTCTTAGTTTACTTGAGGTATCAGGTCAAAACAAAGGGGGATCAGATTTCCATAAATGCCTTTACATATTGCATTGCTTAATCGATTTTGACCAAATTCAGAATATAGGCATAGTGTAGTTCGTTTAAAATCATCTAAAAATTTTGGCCAAATTGGGTTAAAATTAAAAAGTGTAGAAGACAATGATTTTCTTCTCTAGAAATGTTTCTATAGGTCACTTGTTTGCCTGATTTCGAAGAAATCTGGGATGTAAATGCGATTTATGTTAAGCCTTTCTAAAGAAGTGCAGCCCAATAGGATCAAAATGAATAAAGAAGGAAGTCTGTTTATCACTAACTCTTTTACTTCTCATCTCATTCAATCGATATCGGTGAAATTTGGGAGGTAGGTATTCCTTAGATTGCTCGAGATCCTCTAAAAGTTAGAGCATAATTGGGCTAAAATAAAGATGGCAAATGCCATTTTCCATAGATTTTTCTATATATTACTTTGTTTAACCATTTTTCACCAAATTTGGAATATAGGTATAACCTAGCTTAATGAAAATCTGAAAATTTTGAGCCAATTGGGCTAAATTTAAAAGGCTTAGAAGATGATCCTCTTCTGTAGAAATGTCTTTCATATCCTATCGTTTACACAATGTTGAAAAAAAAAAAAAAAGTAAATGTTACTTATGTTAATTAAGCCATTGTGAAAAATACAGCCCAATAGGGATAAAAAGAATAAAATAAGGTTCTTTTCATCACTAACTTTTCTACAATCATATCATTCAACCGATTTCAACCAAATTTCATATCAGATAAAAAGTAAATGATATCCCATCAAAAACATCTCATATGTAAAAATATAAGCCAAGTACAGTATTACAGAAACAGGATATTTGTGAAAATTTAGATACGGTTGTTTGGTTGATGTTATCATATTATTTTCTTAAATCGTCAAACAGTATTTGTGAAAATTTATATGCAGTTGTTGTTATATTTTCTTAAATCGTCAAACAAGTAGCGCATCATAATTTGTTGAATCTACTTGTTTAATGATTTAGGAAAATAATAAGATAACATCAACCAAAATAACCACATCTAAATTTTCAAATATCACTGTTTCAGTAATACTGTACTTGGCTTATATTTTTACATATGAGATGTTTTTGATGGGATTTGTATATACAGTGGACTCTTGATTTTACAAACTCATACGGACCCCCAAGAAAGTTTGTAAATGCAAATGGCATTAATTAAGATTAGGGACTTTTTGTAATTTGTATATACAGTGGACTCTTGATTTTACAAACTCATATGGACCCCCAAGAAAGTTTGTAAATGCAAATGGCATTAATTAAGATTAGGGACTTTTTGAACCTATTAAATAGTTTGTAAATTGGGGTTTGTAAAAACAAGAGTCCACTGTAGTTTTCATTTTTTTGTTTTCAACAAAATGAAACTTATTTCAACTTTTCTGTTGCTAGTAAACTATTTAATGATGCAAAGGTGCAAAATTCCCTTTGCATCATTAAATAGTTCTACTAGCAACAGAAAAGTTGAAATAATTTCATTTTGTTGTTAATATCATTGTTTTGCATTCATACAGATTAATATTGTTTGTATAAATCAAACTATTTCTATTTACAATATTTATTGATACTATAAAAATTGAATATAATAATGTGAGCAAAGATAATCAATTCATTTTTTCAAAAATTTATCATATTTTGAAAACTATTTTTATCGCAACATAATAAACATTAATAGCAGTTAACAAAAATATAACTTAATCAAACATCTTTGTTTAACAGAAAGAATAAAGTACTAATTCTATATATATGTAATTAGTTTAAATGCATGATTTGCATTTTTTCCAGAGGTGTAAACTCTTTGTATACAGACTATAAAATAAAAAAAAAATTAGGAGAGAGAACAAAGGATGCATTTTAAACTCAATTTACATAGAAAATATGAAAATTAAATTTTTAAGGATTGATGATAAATGATTACTCTGTAGATATGATGCTTTAATTTAAACTTGGTGAATTGAATAACTGAACTTTCTTTCAGATTATATAATTAAAGGTGTTATATCATCTTAAATCAGCTTGGGCTGCTTGTCCCAATTGGCTCTACCTCTCTGTTCTTCCGTTCTCATTTTCTGCTGTTAATCATATAATGCCTCTGTCTAGTAGAGCTCGCATCTATGCGGATGTGAACTCGCATAGACCTCGGGAGTATTGGGATTATGAATCACATGTTGTCGAATGGGGGTAAGTAAAAATTTCCATATATAAATAATTATCTTTTAATTAAAATTAATATTTTAATAATACAAAGTTTATTCTTTGTAGAAATCAAGATGATTATCAATTAGTGAGAAAACTTGGCCGAGGAAAATACAGTGAAGTTTTTGAAGCAATCAATATTACTAACAATGAAAAATGTGTAGTAAAAATATTGAAGGCAAGTCATTTTATTCATAAGATTTTTTAGTCTTCTATTAGTTCAAGAATTTATTTTTATGTATATACTTAGTTGAATGGTCCTATTCTTAAAATTTGAAAAATTTAAATTCATGTTTTACTTCAATGGGTTCTCAAAATTGATATTAATTCTATGCAATTGTGTTTAGAGATTAGAGAAGGGTCAGGTTCATCCAACTTGACATCAAGTTGTATGGACCTGCTAGAAGTTATTATTTATTTAAAAATTTATTTGCCATTGTGGTGCTAACATAGCACTAAATTCTCAAAGTTAGTTAAAGATCAGTACTACATAATAAATTTTGTAGCAACTTTTAACAAAAATTATTGTATTACATGATTTTGTGACAATGCAATTTGTACATGTTGTAAATAAATAATTTGTATCATTACATATTTCTTCTATTTGTTTCAAATGGTGATATCCATTTGAAGTAAATAGAAGAAAGAAATATATGAAAAAGAAATATTGTTTGCAACTATGATAGATGTTTGTATCTTAATATTTAAATTTGTATATCATTTGTGTTCAGGATTATATTATCATCATTCGGTAATAGTTTGCCAAAATTGCATAGATATATACAAGAATATCTTGCATTATATGGAATTCACTATAGTGTAGTTTATTATTTATGCCTGAGAATTTAATTAGTGCAGATTGATTGATTCTCTATGATGCAATAATGTTTATTAAAGTGCCCTCCTAATATAAGAGAATTTCCTAAAAATTTTTAAATTTATAAATATTATATGTATTGTACTGTGCAACAAAGTGGGATATGATTGTTGCCACATCTAACTTTGTCATTTAATTATTATTATTATAATTTTGTAATATATATATATATAAATTTTGTTTTATTGTTTAGTATTATTAGAATTATATAATGCATTATTTTAATGTGCATGCACCTGTGCATGAGAGTGAGTGAGTGAAGTATCTGACAACTCTGTATGCTGTTAGTAATACTAACAATTCAGCCTCACTATTGTAAAGATCTTTATACTTTTGATTCCTATGCATTATTTTACTTTTTTTTTTGTATGGTAAGCTTGGTGGATAAATTTTGATTGCCCCTTTCCACTCAAATAGAGTACAAAATTTTTAAAGCTATTTTTGAGAATAAAACAGATAAAATTTTTAATTCTTTAATACAAATTTTCATGTAGAGATGATTAGAGATGCTTGAAAAATGGCTGTAAGAACTAAATTTCTGCTCCAAACTCAAAATGGATTCTTGACTTTGATTAGAATCATCTCATAACACTGATTTATTCGGTAAATTTTTTATAAAAAGTTACGTTAGTTTAAATTTGAAGCTACTTGGAGCAAGATCATCTCGAACTACACTATAACTATAAAATAAAATTTAAAATAGTAATATAACATTTTCCTATGATTCATACAGCAGAGGTTAAAGAGGAAAAGCATAAATTTGGCCGTTTAACGTTGAAAAACAGGAGTGTTAAACCCATTTCATCCAGCTCTTCACCAACTTGTTAACTGTAGTTGGTAGTCGTGCCCAACTTCATCAAAGACAATAGCATTAATTATGGCTGTTACGCTATTCAGAGATTTCACAATTTAATTATAAGTGGGAACAACTCCGGTAGAAACTGTTTACTTAATGAATAACCAATATGTTTTCTATTAAGGTGCTCCTTCATCAATGCTCCTTCTTTTGTTTCTCTCCTGCTTTATTGAAGTAAGCTCATTATGTCCTGAATACTTACATACATTACTGAACTTATTTACGACACTATATTTGACAGTTTCTT
This sequence comes from Olivierus martensii, assembly GCA_000484575.1. Classification (NCBI taxonomy): domain Eukaryota; kingdom Metazoa; phylum Arthropoda; class Arachnida; order Scorpiones; family Buthidae; genus Olivierus; species Olivierus martensii. The sequence goes on from AYEL01088087.1 coordinate 74,034, forward strand.
TTGTAAATGGTCGGGGTTATCACAGGTGGGTTATCCTAAAGTAAATTTCTAACTTCTTGTTATTTCATGCATATAACAATTAAGGAAGTGCAACTTTTATTACTTTAATAGTCGCGTAACTCTCTCAGTAAAGTATGCATCTAAGAAAAAAAAAATTTTAGGTATTTTTAACGTGTTGGAAGGAAAGTTTTGGATGAAAATTGAAAGTGATGTACATGTAAGAGTTCCCAGCAAATCTAACTTAAGCTATCACATTCGGAAGATAGAAGGAAAGGAAAGAAAAAAAGAGAGAACTTTTCTATCTTCTAGTGAAATTACATTCGAGTCTATGATGTGCTAGAGAGTGGGAGAGTGCACCGAAAATTAAAAATTACCTTATATCTCTAGCAATAAGAAGATATAATATTTGTCTCGTGATGATATTACCCAAAATGTCGTCATTTCGCCAAATTGTAGCAGGGAGGATGGAGAAGATTCTGTTTTTCATTAGCATGAGATCAGAGGAGGGTAAATGACAATCGACATTATAGATTTTGGTATCTTGTTGAAATAACCCGCTGATGACTCCAGATTATGAAGTTGGCCTTCAGATAACTTGTCGAGAGTGATTGCTTTCACTTCTCCTCAACGTCCTTTATAAAACTTCAACTGTCTCCTTTATCTTACAGTTTAAAGTAAGATTGGAAGAGAATATCATCTCTAGAATAAAAATTTTTAATGAGACCGTCTATTCTAGACTAAATTAGCCTGATATTGCTTTTACAGTGATAAAATAAACATAATTTAGCATCTTCTAACATCCAGGGAGCTTAAATTAGCACGAGTTCTAAAGTTAACCTTATTTAAAAAGTTTTTAAGCCTTTAATTAAGTTTATAACATCTTTATTATTGAAAATTTTATCATAGAATCAGTAAAATATGTTTAATTAATTTTTAAACTGCGAATTTCAAAGTATGAATCCCTCAAGTCAAAAATTATAAATTTTATTGCAACCTCCATCAAGAGTTAAATCGCGCCTTATAGACCTGTAAAAATGAAATTTCATGAAATATTATGTGAAAAATTACACATATTGAATTATTTTTCGAGTAATATTTATAGATTTTTATAGAAGAACTCACGCTTCATAATGGCATTCGAATCCGTGACGTGTTGGAGATTTTTTTTAATAGAAATATGGTTAGGACGTACTCAAATTTCTAAAAATAGAATTTCTAAATTTGACCTGGAAGGATAAATTAGGTTAAGAGCAGACAGCCTTTTCTCCCTTTTCACTATGCACATATATAGAGTTACACGGCATAACGCAAGCTTATATTAAAACCTAAAAGTAGAAGCAAAATAGATGGATCGATGCATTACACTACAGATCACCGAACAAAGACGAATTTAATAAATTTCCCTACACTTTTCAGAAACACAAGCTGGTACTTGGCGTTAACGGGCATGGGGAAAAATGCCACCCCACTCCACTCCACTCCACCCACTCACACACACACACCCAAACACACATACACCATAAGTTAAAACCCAGAGACCTTATAATCTAGCGCTATCAATCAATATGGTTAATCTTAATAGAGTGAGTTGCACGTGTGAAAACAATAGCCTCTATCATTGGTCTACGTGTACTAATCAATAGATCGAATGCTAGATTGGATCAGCTGCAGCGTTATTGGATAAATTCAACACGTTTTTCTCCGTTAGTCATTACCCAACAACTTGATGGCTGCTGCACTCTACTTTAATAAATTAATGGAATAAGTTTATAGTTTGAGGTCAAGGGAGACTGACAGCTGTTGGTAATATGAGAGACCTTTATATAGGATATGTTCCGTGTTAATGAAGTGTAACTCTGTACAGGTGTTAATGAAAATGAGGTGCAACAATGTCTAGCAGAGAAAACACACGTCTGACGCAAAATACAGAAATTACAAAAATCTTTAACACGGAGCAGTTACACTGAAACTGTTAATGAAGCAGCAATAGACAGCATAGTTTACTAGAATATTGAAATGTGTTTTTTCCTATATTTTATTAAGAATCTTAAAAGGTTTTAGATTATAAAGTGATTTTGGAACCTTATCGGCGATTTTTAGATAGTAAAACACTATAACCTACACAATTTATAGTGTTTTTCTTATCTAAAATCCCCAAAACGCTCTTTTCTCTTTTTAGATAGGAGAATAAACGTGTTACACCTATCTAAAAATATATTATGATAATCCAGAAAAATGACAACCCTGTTGCTATGTTTTGATCAAAATAGACGTTTTTTTTTTGTTGTTGCTCTTGGTGGAAAAGAAAAACTCAAAAATTCTCGAATTTATAATTTTTTAAACTAATTAAAAGAGGAAATAAACAACAGAAAAAAAGAAAATTTAACATGTAAAAAAGCTTTCACCACAATTCGAAGATTTAAAACTTTGTAAAGGATGAAAACTTAAACTGCTCATTGTCATTCATTCTTTTGGAATAAGTGGAGTAGTGAATTAAGAGAAGGAAAGAAAGAAAAGAACAGTTCTTTTTTTCCTCTTTCTTTCTTCCTTATTCTTCCGTGTCTGACTGTTCGCAATGATTGGTAGCAGTTCTTTTTTTTCCTCTTTCTTTCTTCCTTATTCTTCCGTGTCTGACTGTTCGCAATGATTGGTAATGAAGCTTTCTTGTTACCAGAAAGAGAGAGATGGATAGAATGCGTAGATCGAACTGCCTCTCATCGACTTGACTCACCCGTTGCATTCGCAAAGCTATAGACAAAAGGTCAGGCAGTTTCCTCCTATTGTTTGGCTCAAACTACTCCTTTCTCTGTCGTAAATGCTTCTCTTGCTTCCAACTGAAGTGAGTCTGGAAACAAGATTCCCCGAGGTAATAACATCAACCAGTTTTGTTGCTGCAAACGCTCTGATTGTGTAATGCACATGATACAAATCCTTATCTTATGGGGTCACTTAAAGGTTCGGTTAAGTTAGGATGGGTCAAGTGATAAAATTTCGGCAATATATAAATGGGAATTCGCTATCTGGGGGGAAAAAGTCCACCACAAAACGCGATACAGATCTAAGAGACTTAATGGTTCCAAGTCTTCTCATTCGGTTGCTGTTATAACTTGGACCAAATTATCATACATAAACCGTGTATGATTCATTGATTTACTGATGTGTGACGTTTCAATTTAAGGCGAATTTTCTGTATTAGTAACAGATCGTAGATGCTTACTTCACACATTTAAGTTGCAAGTCGTACAGGTGGTCGATAACAAAGCATAAAGTTCCCTTACCGGAGGGGATGAAAAATTGGTGGGATGCACAGAGTGTATTCGTTTGTTACGGTTTGTGTATTGTAACACTCAGCACGTGCTCTGTGTTGTAACAAGATGTCTGATGCTACACTCAACTAACTGCTTGACGATCCATTTAATGAAGGTGAACTGCCATGAGCACGTGACCCTAGAATTGATTAGTTCCTTTGGTCAGGAAACTGGATAGGGGTTGAGGAAATGAACGGAATCGGAGGTGATTTGAACTTTAGATCAGTTTGTGATTTCAGTTGATCTATATTGGAGTAAAGCTTGATTATCTATCAACCAATTCCTCATTATCATACCGGATAATGCAAATTTGTCTTGGCGATTGGGTCAATTTTCCAATTTTCGCTGTACGGATTGATTTTTTTTAAATTTCTGTATAAGAAATTTCTTTTATTGATATTTGACACACAGAAAAATGTCGTTTTAAAAGCAAATAAAGGCGTTACAGACATACCAAACAGAATATGTTAAACACAGACGAATACGTCGCAAACATACTAAACAGGATGACAATTAATTAATTAATTAATTAATTAATTAAAAGCATACGAATACATTAAAAATATACAAAACAGAATATGGTAAAACGTATGTTAACGTATTCATCTGTTTTAAACACATAGTATGAATACAATGTTCTGTTTCGTATGTTTGTAACACAGTCTGTTTTTAACTCACACTACAAATATTCTATTTCCTGTGTTAGTAACACATTCATCTGTTTTAACTCACAGAAAAACAGATGAATGGGTAACTAACACATTCATCTGTTTTTCTGTGTGTTAAAATAACAGATTAAACAACAGATGAATGTGTTCTATAATAGATGAACATCTATTATAACTTACATTCATCTGTTTTTAACATACAATACAAGTATGTTATACTGTATTCTGTTTCGTATGTTTGTAACGCATTCATCTGTTTTTAACTCAGACTACAAATATTCTATTTCCTGTGTTAGTAACACATTCATCTGTTTTAACTCAGAGAAAAACAGATGAATGAGTTACTAACACATTCATCATTTTTACTGTGAGTTAAAACAACAAATTTAAACAGTTGAAACAACAGATTAAACAACAGATGATTGTGTTCTATAATATAACAGATGTTCATCTGTTATAACTTATATTTATTTGTTTTTAACATACAATCCAAGTATCTGTTTCGTATGTTCGTAACGCATTCATGTTTTAATTCACACTGCAAATATTCTATTTCCTGTGTTAGTAACACATTCTTCTGTTTTAACTCACAGGAAAACAGATTAAGCATTTAAAACAACAGATTAAATAGTTAAAATAACAGATTGTACAACAGATGAACATAACAGATGTTCATCTATTATAACTTACACTACAAACATTCTATATCTATGTTTGTAACGTCTACATTGCAAGAGTTTACTTCACTCAGAACTCTTTCTTCCCTTAAAATAAAGAGAAAACACGTTTATCAGTTCTCTCCTTTTTCTTGAAGATTTATACTAGGATTTATTCGCTAAATTATAATTAAACTCTTACAACAAATAAATAAAAATTTCTACAAATGTTCTTCTTTTATATATTCATCTTAATTCCTTTACTCATTAATGATAACCAATTGTATCGAGTAGTTATTTTTTTATGTATCTGCCGCTAAAATGATTAAAAATCTATTCAGCGGCATCCAAAAGATGATTATAATAAATTATCTTAACTTCCTTCCTGACCTATAAATCAATAGGAAAAAAAATCTTGATGTTTTTTATACTCAAACAAAAGAAAAGATCAGTTGCACTTGTAAGTTTTTTCATTTCTTTCTGTTGTTTATGTGACACATTGACACGATTTCTTTCCGATAAATATCGTTGTAGCATCTTTCCGATTTTCTCATCTCGATGCTTTTTTTTCCTGAACTAGTATAAGAGACTTTTTTTCCTTGAAGAGAAAGTCATAAAGTTGATAAGATAGAAGAACATAACGGTGTGCAATGCAATTATTGTATCGTATAGTGTGCCATGTCAAAGATTAAAATTTACTTCACTTTTCTATGGATCAAATAAGAGAAATTTTAATAATCGTAAATCTTATTTTGGATAATTCGAAATTATATCAATGCCAATGAGTTCGGAATCATAAAATAAAGCAAAGAACTTGAGGAGTAACTCATGAAAATCATAGAATTGTATAAAAAAATTTGCACAAAAAATTCGAGAAGAACCATTTAAGATGAGAATAATTCATTATAAATGAGATTTAATTGTTTTAAATTACTCATGTTCAAGAATTTTTAAAATTGTTTGCAGTGAAAACATGGTTAATTATGTAAGATTCGTAAATATTTATCCAACATCTCTCTGCTGCGATTGATTATATTCGAAAAGAAGCAAAGTGCTGGGCATCTAGAGAGAGAGAGAGAGAGATCATTTCTAGTTTGTTTGTTAGTGTCAAGACGTAATTTCCTGAACTTTCTCCTCCCAGGTCACCCAGAGATGACCACTTCTATGTTGGCATGCATGAGACAGAGAGAGAAGATCGTAAAGTGATTGAGAAAGTCCCATCTCAACCCAAATCCAATTGCTTGTTGTATAGCTAACTAGTTGTTGCACTTACTAAAGCTAGTTTGGTAGTAAAGCAAAAGAGTCTATGGAGAACACAAATATTATCCATTAATGATGCACCACACTGAATGAATAGAAATTTCTATTAACCCTTCAATACCCCGTTCTAATTTTATTTTTCTTCCATCAGCATGCAGATTGCGATATTTTCCCGTTAGTATGTTTAATTTAATTTGCTGAGATTCGATAAATATCTCTTCCGCCAACTAACCCAATTTAAATATTTTAAAGAAGTTTTTTTAATGTTGTAAAGTTTTTGGAAAATTTGCTTTTTCTTAATTTAGAATTCCTTCCCGAATTTTTCGAAGAAAAATAAAAATAAAAATTATTTTTTCCCTCCTTGATCGAAAATAAGTAAAATTAATGATAAAATTATTTTTACCATGTTTATTCTAGTGTAGTGAAGTTGCTTCTGTTAAAACTGAAGTTGGAAGTTTCTATCCCCAATCCTGGAGACAGTAATTTTCCGTTAAAGGAAAGCCAGTTTGTTTCTAGCGACAGTTTTCCTTTAAAGGAAAGCCAGTTTCTAGGGGAAGCCAGTTTCCTTTAAAGGAAAGCCAGTTTCTAGTGGAAGCCAGTTTCCTTTAAAGGAAAGCCAGTTTCTAGTGAAAGCCAGTTTTAAAGGAAAGCCAGTTTCTAGTGAATTTTTCGAAGAAAAATAAAATAAAATTTTTTTCTTCCTTGATAATTAAAATTAATGATAAAATTATTTTTACCATGTTTATTCTAGTGTAGTGAAGTTGCTTCTGTTAAAACTGAAGTTGGAAGTTTCTATCCCCAATCCTGGAGACAGTAATTTTCCGTTAAAGGAAAGCCAGTTTCTAATGGAAGCCAGTTTCCTTTAAAGGAAAGCCAGTTTCTAGGGGAAGCCAGTTTCCTTTAAAGGAAAGCCAGTTTCTAGTGAAAGCCAGTTTCTAGTGAATTTTTCGAAGAAAAATAAAATAAAATTTTTTTCCTCCTTGATAATTAAAATTAATGATAAAATTATTTTTACCATGTTTATTCTAGTGTAGTGAAGCCACTTCTGTTAGTAATGAAAATGAAGTTTCTATCCTCAATCCTCGAGACAGTTTTCCTTTAAAGGAAAGCCAGTTTCTAGTAATAATTTTAAAATCCCCATAAGGATTCTCCTAATGAATGATCCTTAATAATTTTGCATTTTTTACATGCCAAAGTTTATTAAAAATTAGTATACAAATATAAACAAGACTGCTAAGATCTACATCTTCTGATGTGCTTTTCCTCTTTTTAGAAATTTTTTTAAAATCATAAAAAAGGAATTTCGACAACACAAATGTTCTCAAAAGCAAAACGAACGCTTACAAACATAAATTCTTCTTGATTATGATCATATTAAGAAACTGAAGAGCAACAAGAGCATCTGTGACGATGCAATCCATTAATTTTATATATATTGAAGTTTTAGTGATGCTGAGGATCAGTGATAAAAAAAATTACAAAAATCTGCATTGGAATATCGATAAAAAGCAAAGAAGTACATATAAACCAGTCGAAATTCGATAAAAATAAAAACTACAGTAGACATATCCGGGATTAGAAATGATCTAAAGATCCTGGATCAACCTTTAATCTTCAAACCTGAAGGATCAAGTACGCCATCCTTCCTCCAAGCGACTTTTAGACATTAAAGAATCCCCCGTATAATATTTTTACCTATTATAAATAATGTCTTTTGATCTTTATAAAATAAAATTATAAATGATATTTTACTTCCTGCTTTTATATTGGTATTCAGAGACACATCTTATAAAGTTTACTAGGCTAACTAACCGTAAAATGCGAAGTAACGAAGGGATCTATTTTTTCATCAACGAAAGAATCAACAACTCCACAAGAAAAAAAAAACGAACGGAAGAAAAAAAGAAGAAAATTTGGACGAAGATACTTTTCCACAAAATAGAAAAAAAGGCAACCTATAATAAAAAAAAATTGTAAACGTTTTTCTCTTCTCTCTCTCTCTGTATTTTCTTCTTCTTCTTCTTCTTTTTTTTCCTCTAGGAAACTGTTAAGAGAATCGAAATGTTCCCTCACTAATAACACGAATCTGAATAATTCCTGATATTATTTTAGTAATTAATTAATCGAATTACGATCTTTAGAAAAAAAAATAATCGAAGAAATTATATTAAAATTTTAAATGTAATTTTAATCTTAATTTTTTTTTACACTGTGAGATTCGTTCTGGATGCTAACTTTAGCAGATTATATTAATAAAATTAAACAAAAAAAATATATAAAATTAATGAAATATTACTTAAAAACGTTCTTTCGATCCTAATTGAGACAAATAACCTAAAAAATTTATAAAAAATTTATTTTTTTAATGAGATATTCATCCTTCTTTTTTATAATCCATAAAGCACTACGCAAACGAGTACTTCAATCGTCATAATAATTATTATTTTTTTATATATAAATTTAGATAATTTGAGTATTTTTACTTATTTCTATCTCGCATGGATACAATCATTCATGCTTCGATAACATGAAAATTAAAAATTACAGAGAAAAAAAACGATGATTATTTGTACTTAATAAAATTGAGAGTGGTTGGTTGAGAAATTCACGTAAAAGATTATAAAAAAAAAGTAATAAAATCGTTAAAAATCTTTGAGATAAAACAATAATTTTCGAAATCTCCAAAGATTTATATTAATTTAAACAACACTCATTCGGAAAATTTCGAACTATATAATGATAGTTTGATTATTTTGAATCTTTTAATTGTTAACTTGCGTGTCGTTCATCAACTTATCAACGAATAGATGAATGTTTCTATTAAAACTAAGTAATCAAAAACAAATTATTTGCAGTATCGATTAAAAGAAGAACTGTTATTATTCCAATAGAAGTGGAGAGGAAGGGGATGGGATTGTTGCATGATGCAAATTGCATTCGAGAACGAGTGCATCACGTAAAATTTCATCATCTTATCATGTGACTCTTTTTAAGAAAAATGTTTAATTTTGTATTTTTTTCTGTTTTCTTTTATTACTTTGCACACTTTGCGGATGATAGAAAAATGTTTGAACCATTCTTTAAAATTCCACAAAAATATATTTCCATAATTTTAGAATGTTGCAGTGTCTTTCGAGAACTAAAAACTTTTGGATATCCCAGAGTTTTGTTTGATCTTTATCTTATTCAATATTTTTCGAGATTTATTTCTTGGAGTCGGGTAGAAGCAGAAAGATTTTTGCATTGCAGAAAGTTAGATATGTTTAAATCGTATCAATATTTTAAAATATATATATTTTATAAATTTCCACAAACATCTGCTAAGATCTTAGATAATTTTTTAAGTACCAATCATATAAATTTACCCAAATTTCACAAAATTAAAAACAAGAATGTTTTTCTTTCAAAAACGTGTTTAAACTAAAAAGTTTCGCGATTACAAAAAACGTGATTTAAAAAGTTTAGGGTCGTTAAAAATTTTTTAATTAATTTTTTTTTCCAAGAGAAACGTATCAGAAACGTTAAAATGCTAATTAACTCAACAGAGACTAATTAAAAATATAATTTTTGTCCTCTTGAAAGTAAAAAATAACCATTTCATGTGGACTGGAGGCTTTTTTTTGTATGTATTTCTTTATGGATATAACCAGAAAGAGAAAAGAGAGAAATCCGAACTGAAGTAGACTTAGTTGTGTTGTAGAAACATCCTTTTGGGTCCCAAACGTGTTTCACGCAACAGCAACTCTGTGATCTCTTGATTTCTGTAGGAAATTATCTGAGAATCTGGTAATTGTCTGAAGGCTATTATATTTGGCTTCAGGTAAAATCACTTTCCCTTTCATATATAAACACTTGGAAACAAAATTAATTTTACTTTTAAATTTTACTTCATGCCAAATTTCATTTCGTTTTATAAGAACGAAGAATTTTTTTCTCTCACGCCTGGCACTTCACGCATAAAATATAAATTAATATTGAAATAATAATGTTTATTTAACCTAATAAAGAATTTTTCAAACTCTAGAAGAAAAAAGAGGATAGCTGAGTGTGCTATGATAGCACGCATCTGCTATCGAAACTTATCTTTCATAATCTTATTTAGGATTCATAAGATCATCGTTATGTGCCTTCTGTACATTAAATAACTAACTGATTTCATGATATTCGATGGAGATACTCTGATAACAGATCTTCATGCTGTATGCTTTAAATCATTTTCATCATTTAAAAATGGCGGACATTTAAAGCTGTAAGATATCTCTTGATATCTTTTGAACTAATTGATGGATTGTTACGAATTTCAGTAAAACGATCGCACCATTGAAGATTATTTTCATGATATAGTTTTTAATCCTTCATCTACACGCGTAGAACGTAAACAGCAGTTTTTCCTAGAAACACTTGTTTACATGTACAGGTTTTGCTAAACAACAAAAAATATTATATTTCTATTTTTATATCTATACAGGAATGCCATTGTTTCAATTTTTAAAGGAATTTTGATTTAGATGCCAATACTTTTGTCGTAAATAATCAGATATTTATGCGTTTAACTTATTTATATAAATACAGAATATAAAATTCCTGAGATTGCAACGTAAAAAAATACTTTTTCTTTTTCGTATGGAAATCGAATGGTAAAAAAAAAATCTGATAAAATTTAGTTTCTGGAGAAAAATAATCGTTAAAAATACAAAACTGTAGAGTGTACCTCATATTTTAAAGATGGGAAAAAAGAGAAAGAATATAAACTGTATATTTTTAAAAAATAAAATAATGGAATATGATTACAGAAATTTAATATTCTTATTTTTTAATCAAAAAGATATATTTGTTTTAATAAAAAATTATCCTATAAAATTTTCATGAATTAAATTTATTTATATAGATATCACGCCGAAAATTTTTTGAAGTTGTAAGGAGAGAAAAGCATTTTCCTGTATGGAAAAAAAAAATCCGCAAAGTTTACAAAATATCATAAGAAGAATAATCCTTAAAAATCCGAAATTGTAGCTCTCACATTTTAAAGTAAGAGAATGGTATTAAATAATATTTTTTTAAAGTTAAAAGATGGGAAGAGATTGAAAAACGTATACATTCATCAAAAATCTTCAAACATCATGTCATTGGTAAAGAAGATTGTCTTAATTTCCATATCGAAAAATTCCTTCCAATCACGCTTGACATATTTGCCAAAGGACTACCTCTCGTTGTCAGAAAAATTTCTTTCGTTTTCTTTTTTTTATCCCCCTCTTCCTCCTCCTCCTCCTCCTCTTTTCCATCTGTCGAAAATGCCTCCTAACACGTGATCATAGCATCTTCTGGTTATCGAGTTTGGAAATTTCTTTGGCAACTCGGCAAAACCACGTATAAATATTTACGTTTTTCGGAGGAAGGCACTTGTTAGCTTCTAGACTTTTGGGAACTGCATTCTTTAACCGTCTCGAAGATTTAAATAGATGTCGTTATGTTGCAACCGCTATCGTGCAACAACTACTGTACTCCGATCCATAATGCAAAGAAATGATACTGGACTCTACAACCAATGATGTCCGATGCCTTTTCTGAGTATAACTCGATGAAGTGCGGTATGACATTGATTTAAAGCTATGAATTTCACATTCTCCGCTGAGAATACAAAAAAATATCAACCCGTTTCGAATATATTGCTTTTTCTATATTTTTTCTATCAGAAATATTTAAATTTTTTTTTATTTATGCATTTTTAATTAAAGTAGAACCGAACCGATACGTTTTTAATCGAATTATAAAACTCGATTACTTTTAATCGATTTTTAAAGCCGAATATATTTTTATCTATTATTATTGTTATTTTTTATTTTTAATTTATTGAATTGAATGTGGAAATTTTTTTTTTTTAAGTTTTGTAATTTTTTATCTTTGGAAGATCTTTTATCTTTGTTGAATTTATTTATTTTTTTTATTATTGTTATTGTTTTGGATTTATTGATTTCGAAATTTTAAGTTTAATAACATTAAGAAAATTGTTTTTTGTAATTTTTAAAACATTCCGATTTCGAAATTTTTGTAAATATTATTATTTTTTTATTTTTATGCCGTTTTGATTTTATAAATTCCGGATCGATTTTTAATAAAGTACGGCCTTGACTTCGTTCAATTGTTTCTTTTTGTTAGTTTCGGAATAATCGATTTCGCAATTTAAAAATCGATTACAAAATAAATGCCTGTCGTTTATTTAAAAACGTGTAAATGACACTTTCTTTTGTTTTGTGGTTTTTCGATGTAATCGAGTTTCTAACGGTTGAGCTTGATAAATCGATTACAATTTAGGAATCAAAAAATTTTAATTTTAATCGATTAAGTTGTAAATTACAATTAAAATTGTAATTTACAACTTAATCGATTAAAAATAAAATTCTTTGATTCATAAATTGTAATCGATTTATCAAGCGCAACCGTTACAAACTCGATTAATTGACAATTTTAATTGTAATTTACTACTTAATCGAGTTTATAATGCATCAATTTCGATTTATAATCAAAATATGTTTTTTTTTTTTTTTTTTAAAGTTAAAAAAAATCGATTTCAATGAAACATGACTGATTTATATTTCATTGTTTAATGTAATCGATTTGTAATTTATTTTTGAGTAATGAACGGCAAAGAAAAGGAAAATTTTTTCGTTTAATCAATATCAATTCTTAATATGAAAAAAAAATATATAAAATCATGTTTCCAAATCGATTAGGACAATTTTAAAAATCAATTTTGAAAATTTTCTCTTTAACCGAAACTTTTTCTAATCGTTCTTCCGATAATTCTTCTTTAATTAATTATAAGCTATTTAAATCGACTAAAATAAATTTTTAAAAATCATTTATTTTGACTTAATTTCTCACATCCATTTTTTTTTTCCTTTTGATTTTTCAAAATTTAATGTAAAAAAATTAAAAAACGTTTTTAATAGTTGTTAATGCGTATTTCTAAAATTTAATTTATAAAATTCCATATAAAAGGGAACGATGAATCAATAAACAAATTTTAATTTCCATAAAAGAGAAATAGATAAAAATGTTTTATTACTCTTGCAGCAAATAATAATTAAATAAACCTGTCATTAAGTATCAATCAGGAAAGAGTTGTTATACAACTTTCTAACAATCGCCATCCTACTTTATTCAGAAAATGAGTGTGCAGAAAGCAGCTTAGTGTTTCTAAGGAACTCATCTTAATGTGACTTAAATCATCTCATTAAAAGGTATCCAACTAAATCAGAATCTTCTTCGTCTAGATTTCTCTGTATTGTTTTAAAACGAGAACTTATTCACCAGTAAGCTGATTATGAATACCTCTTAATGCCATTTCAATAACCATGCCAGATATTTATTACTGGCAAACATACCATACTAACTCTTTATACGCTTGTATGGTCGTAAGCATAATTAATACGTGAATAGTACTCTGTGTAAAAATCTGTTTGTCTTACTATAATTTATAATCTTCATTACTTTTCGCCAGTCACCCGTTTCAGCGGATTAAAGCTCTAATAAAGAGATAGACTGATGGAATTTTGGACTTTATAAATTGTACACAATTTTTATTACTTTACTTTATTAAGGAAATGTAGCTAGTGGAAAGATATTTGTTGATATCTGTATCTAATCTATTCTCTTATGTTGTTGCACTGCTGAAAGCAAACGTTACTGCTTAATTCACTTAGGAAAAACATGAAGTCGATTTTTTTTTCCTTACTAAAGTAAAATTACTCTTCACAGTTTTTATCAGTATCCTGTTTGGTTTAAAGGGCTTATTTCTCTTTAATGAATTTAATAAAATATCTTAATGCTCTCTAACAGGTAGCTGTTGTATAAATTTGTTTTTTACGTAATTTTTTTAGTTTTAATTTTTGCCATTATCGTTTTTTTTTTATTTAATTAAGTTTATATAATTAATCATTTTTTTTTTGCTTTAAAAATTATTTTTTCACTTCATTTTTGTACTAATAAATTACTATAAAACCTTTTTCATCATGCTTTTAAGACATTTTTTTTTACATACGCAAAATTATTCTAACTCAGTTTTAAAATTTTAATACAAAACATTTATCTGATAACCTCAACCTCTACATAAAATTAACGTTAAAGATATTTAATTAACATTAAAATATTATTCAATTTTTAAACATATGCTGCACATAAAAAAAAAAAAAATTCGGCTTTTCTTCTATGAAAAGAGGGAAAAAAATCGTTAGAAAGGAGAATATTTTTGAAATCTTACTTTCTAAATTTATAATATCGATTGAAAAATATTCAAACGATTTCCAGTAAAGTAATCGAAAATGGACCGTTACTTGGGTTATGTTACATAGTCATAGTAATACCTGTAACGGTGTAACCTTCAGCCTGTTGGTTTCTCAGATTCTGCAATTTTACCGCCTCTCTGTATAAAGTAGCAAAGAAACTAACGGTGCAAAAGAGCGGAAAATAAATTTAATGGTCTCATTTTCTCCCAACGGTCTCTAGACTTTACAGAAACGGGATAAATTTATGGAGAGAGGTGAGTGCTGAGACAAAAATGAGTGGAAGATCTTACACTACATTGTCCTTAATCTTGATATATACTTAAGCCTTCCGATCTGGCTTTTCTGCTGATGCAAAGTTTTATGTTAAAGAATGAAAGGGGGATCCTGGATAATTTTGTATGTCACATTTTTAAGAGGAGTTTTAATTATTATATTTTTTGATTGAATTTTTTTTATATATACAATATTGCATTTCAGTTTTGCATGGGAGACTTTTAATTTAACTTTGCATGTCTGAGAATTGGCATTTTAATTTTTTATGCATATTTTAAAGATATATATACTCTTTTGATGTTTCTCTAGACAGATCATTCGTTTAGAAACTTTAAATTTTGCCAATAAACTTATCATTCGTGAAATTTCTATCGATATAAATGCAAACCGACACTTTAAATTATCTTATCAAGAAGTTTATCTGGAAATATTGTTGATGTCATTACTTAGCATAAGATACCGAGTAGCTGATAGAACTAACAAATAATCAAACAAATAGAATGTCTTCTGATTTAAAGGATTGATTTTCATTATTAAAATTATTCAAGAGTCGTTCTCAGATACCAATTTTGATGCTTTTGGTACATCAATTTGAACTAACGAGGTAAACATTAAATTGGTTTGCAAACAAGAGCATTCGACAAGAATTTTAAGATGTATTTAATTAGAATTTTTTCACTTGGGAGTTGAATGGGATTTTTACTCGTTCCTACATTAATTGTTTTAAACAAAACACGAGTTTTTTTTTTTAAGGAAAAGTTACAAGACGTTTTCATTTTAGACTGGAATCAAATCTCTAAAGATGCTCAATTTTATGGCGTATAACGCATTTTAGTTTGTTTAATTTGGTTTCTTTAAGTCGTTATGTTAACTACTTTTTCATTTAAAGTTGTTTAAAAGAAGTATTTAAAATATTTTACCGATTTAAAACGTTAAAATTGCAAAAAACGTTTATTTTTCCTGTCGTTTCTCCACTAACAACTGTTCGTTCGTTCTACTGTACAGCATATCCATTGAAACGATTATCAATATTTTATTGTTAGCAGAACAGAATAGCTTTTACCTGTTGAAATACTTTCCAAAATAGCAATATCAAGAGGATAATCCATCGCTATCATTTTTATCATTACTCGACTCTAGAGGTTTGGAACTATGAGAGAGACAAAGGAGCACAGGTAAGCTGTGTTAATGAGGCATGGAAGGAAAAGTACACATGATTGCCCACCCGTCTCATTTTAATCCCTCTTCCTTACTTTTCGAACTCGCTAGAGTAACATCAATCGATGGCAAACATCGATTATTGTATCTCTTCTGCTACCGTTCCGAACGATTGCAGTCCGTCAATCCAATTATAAACATTGGCCAGGTAGATACTCATTATTTAACTACTTCCTCCCATACGTGCTACTACAGCAACAAATTGTTTTGGGTAATTTTAAGCTTTCGCTATCCACAAGTTGTTCTCTGTGGGATTAAACAGTGACGTATAACTATTCTCTGCTGGTATAATACCGCTACAGGATTAAATAGTTTAACAACACTCGCGGTAAAAAGATTAACTTTATGCTTTTATTGGTCACCGGTATGGGATTAAATAATTTAACAGCACTACCTAGTAAAAAGATTATGCATCTGTAAGATTAACTTTTCCCTTTTTTCAGTTCTTATATATTTATAGTTTTTCAGTTATATTTTATTTCTTGTATAACTTATTAGTTTTTCTCTATATATTTCTGTTTTTAACACAGTTTTTACTATATTTCAATTCCTGTAGTTTCTCTATATTTTCACCTCTCCTATACAACTGTTTCCTTGCATATCTTAATTCCTTGTAGTTTTTACTATAATTCAATCCCCATATTTTCCACTTCCCCTATAAAGTTGTTTCCCTGCATATTTCAATTCCTTGTAGTTTTTATTATATTTTAATTCCTATAGTTTCTCTATATTTTACTCCTTCCCTATACAGTTGTTTCCCCGTATATCTCAGTTCCATATAATTTTCAATACGTAATTTTTCACTACATATTTTAATTCCTTAGTTTTTCCTTATTTGTCCAAAAATCCTTAATATTTTGAAAGATATAAACAACTGAAAAACCATATTCTCTCATATTTCTCTAGGAAATTTTAACTCTATTATCCGTTTTATAAAATCAAACGCTTTATTAACTTCTACTTTATAGGAATAATTAATTTAAATGACTACTGCTGTAGGATTAATAGGATAGTTGCTGGAGTTTTTCTACTGGGAGGGGAAATCGTTAGAAATAACTTATTTTAATAAAAATTACTTCCAAAAGACCTGACAGGCATCCAGATGGACTTAATAGATATTTGTACTTGTTATATAAGTGATAAAAATAGGATTAATCCAACAATTATTTAAATAAAAAAGTGAAGGCACAAATTGCCATAATTAACTGTTTTACAACATTATTACAACTCGCATAAAACATAATTACGATCATTACAATTCAATTAAGTCAATTATGCAAATTAGCAAAAGAAAGAAAGAGAAAATGGAATCAATTTAGTAGATCCGAGATTAGAAATCAATAATTCCAATGAATTGTGCTTTACGGTAAGGAATTCTTTGGAATTTCTAAGCTATTGGCTCTCCTGCTGCTCCACTGCATTCTACTAGAGGATATACAGTAATTGAATTAATGAAAAATTACGATTTTATACACCATCCTCCTCCTATTCAAGATAATCAGTGTAAGTCGAGTGGAGCTATCATTTTTTTGTTGTTATTGTGCGAGTGGAGATTTGATCAAATAAAATTAGTGAGTTTTAAATCTCTTTTTTATTTGGGTTAAAGACGTTTCAAATAGGTTATTTTTGCAGGGGGAGGACTTCTGTTTTGTTGCTTTTTACGATATTATTTGAATAAATTTGAATTGAATCGCGCGATGAGCGTATATCACGAATATAGGGAATTTTGAGGAAATTTTCAGTTTTGGAGGGGGAAAAATGGATGAAAAAATACATTATCGAAATTCGCTTGTTTATGAATAAAATATCTTTTTTTAAGTGAAATTCATTAAATTATTTTCTTAAAAAATTTCAAATTTTTTCCTTCCTAAAAAATTTCCTGAAAATTTCCCATAATTGTGATATATGTCTACCGTGTATTTTTTGTCTTTTAGAAAATTTCCCTAAGATTCAAGTTAAGGGAAAATATTGTTGGAGAATTTCCCTAAAATTTAAATTAAGGGGTAGATTTTTAGAGAATTTCCTCTAAAATTCAAGTTGGAGGGAAATATTTTGGGAAATTTCCCTAAAATTTTAATTAAAGGGAAGATTTTTAGAGAATTTCCCATAAAATTCAAGTTAGGGGGAAATATTTTGGGGAAATTTCCCTAAAATTCAAATTAAGGGAAAAGCGTTTTAGGGAATTCCCTAAAGGAAATACATTACTTCTTATTTATAAGAAAGGATTTTTTGATGTAGCTTTCTTTAAATTCCCTGGAATTTATAGAAATCTACATTAAAAGAAAAACATTTTAAAGTACAGTATGTTAAATTGAAAACAAAAAATTGATGTTAATACTAAAAAATATCACATTTCGGTATAAAAAATTAGAAAAGATTAATAAGTATGGATTATCATCTGTAAAAATTCTATAAAGTTAATGGTTATAAATGTGATTAGTTTAAGGATATTTTTACGTTGATTTAAGACGAATCAACGAAATTAAAGGAAAATATCGTCTTACGAAAGCATAAAAATCCCTCTTTACTTTTAGAACGATTGGTATAAATTCCCTAAGACGAATTTATATTTTATGTATTGGATTATAAAGCAAAAAATTTATAAAAGTTTTAACAATCAATAATAACTTTAAAGAAAATTTACACTTAAATATTATTAAAAAAAATTTGAGCAGCCTGGAAAACATGTTAAACAGTCCATTTCAGAGGAAAAAAACATTTTTATTTTTCTAGATTTGCAAAAAATAATAATAATTTATAAAAACGTATTTTGAAGAATATTTGGATTTTAAGTGAAGGAAACAACAATTGCATAAAGAAATTTTAAATTATCTTAATGCTCCCTTTTTTACAAATCTTATTTTTCCCTTATAAAATAAATTTATGCAGATTTAAAAATAAACTTTTCGTGTTAAAAAATATGCTAATGTTGTATAGATAATTTTACGTTAGTTTGTATGCAATCAGCGTTATACAGTGCATCAGGTGATAACGTTGTAACTTAACTCTACTCTCCAGTAAAATATCTCGAAATTTAACTGTATTATCTCATCTAATTTTTCGTTGGAGCAAACGTTTATTGGCATTTTCAAAAGAAACAGGAATTTTTTTTAGATTTTTTTAAAGTTAAAACCGATCCATACAACACTAATCATGTTTCAGTCCGCACGACGGCTGTGAATCACTCATGATGAATGATGCTGTCAACTTGCTGGGCCGTTTCTCACAGTAAAGGCAACTAAATCTGTGCACAGCCAGTCTAGATCTGACCAGTGTTATGAGTTGAAATTTTCATTCGGTTATGTATATAAAAATAGCCGGGAGTAATCCGAAATTAGTTATTTAAACTGGCAAAATCCCACTTATAAGAAATTATCGTCGTTGAACCGTCCCCTCTTGTGAATATTTATTACCTTCTCCTCATTTGTTTAATGGGAAAATTGCAAGGGATGAAGCAGCAAACCAGCATCATAAATGTGATGAGGAAAAATAAATTCGAACCGAATAACGAGTTTCAGTACAGAATACAACTTTGATTTTTTCCATTTTATCTTCCTCTTCCTCTATATCAGCTGTTCTCAATCTGTGGTACTCGTACCACTGGTGGCACATGTATAAATCTTGATTTCTTATTTGTATATGAAGCATATTTTTATTGTGGTGCTGAAATTTTTGAATTTTGAGTTTGGTGTATACCACCAAACTCAAAATTCAAAAATTTCAGTACGAAAAGGTTGAGAAATTCTCTAAAAATCTTCCCTTTAATTAAAATTTTAGGGAAATTCCCTAACAATATTTTCCCTAGCTTGAATTTTAGGAGAAATTCTTTAAAAATTTAACCTTTAATTTAAATTTTAGGGAAATTCTCCTACAATATTTTCTCTAATTTGAATTTTAGAGGAAATTCTCTAAAAATTTAACCCTTAAATAAATTTTAGGGAAATTCCCCGACAATATTTTCTCCAACTTGAATTTTAGGAGAAATTATCTAAAAAATTTAACCCTTAATTTAAATTTTAGGGAAATTCCCCGAAATATTTCCCTTAACTTGAATTTTAGGGTAATTCCCTAAAAGACAAAAAATACACTGCGGTAGACATATATCACAGTTACGGGAAATTTTCACGAAACTTTTTCTAGGAAGGAAAATTTTCAATGTATACCTTTCCGTAAAAAATTTCAGTACGAAAAGGTTCTCAACCTTTTCGTACTGAAATTTTTTACGAAACGGTATGAAAACCTTTAAGAAAAGGTTGAGAACTGCTGCTCTATATCTGTTTTGTATTATTCCTCTATATCATTCCTCTCATATTCCTCTATATCACGTTTGGCAGAGATTAAAAGATATAAAACTGCATATCGCGTTTTGGTTTCGTTGCCAGCAGGAGAATAATCAGCACAATTTTATGATATCTAATAAGCGATTTAATTAACATTTTATGCCATATATGCCAGACTAAGTCCGTTTTAATTCGCACAGAATAAAATTTAAAATTCAACTCGACAATTAAAGATACAATCGACTGTATTTATTCTCGATACACAATTTCTCGGCAGAGCAACACTAGGAATTAATTTTCTCAGTCAATGATCGTGCAATCCAATTAGGTCAGAAAATGAACCTAGCGGAAAATGTGAGTAATGAGCACCTGGCCAAGCAATACTAAATGTAATTCCTCTATTGTCTGGACTGATATGTAGAAGATCGAACTCTTCTTCCACTTCTTTCTGGATTTAAGAGATTTTCTAAGGATAAGAGATTAAACTGGAGTTTATCCTTAAATGGCTTTTTTATATATATATATATATTCCAACTTCGCCGAGAAAACGCATTTTTAATTTGCACTCTTAATTAAATGTGTGCAGAGCGTAGATCGAATCGCAGTTCATTTAATTTGTGTTTCTAATTTTTTCTCTTTAAAGTACCTAAACAAAATAATCTGTTTTGATGCTTATCTTTTTCTTTTCTTTTTTAAAAAACTTTTTAATCTTAAAAAGTATATTATATAATTTATGAAAAATTTTTTATGTATTTTTTTATCTAGTGATAAATCTATATTAGTAATAAAGTATGCTAGGAAGATTAAAGGATATTTGAATTTTATCAAATTTTATAAAGCTGTATGTAGATCGTCATTAAAAGTTTAAAATTTACACTTATGAGAATATGTGCAAGCTCTAAATTAAACCAAAATTAATGCTGTTCAAAAGATGATAAAAATATATGAGTGATCACAATTAATTTTCGATTAATTATTCATCATTTTATGATAAGTAATTAAAATTCTAGAGAAATTTTCTTTCGTAAACGTCATTGAAACTTGGAGAAATTTTAGAATATTAATTTTTAGAAATGGAAAAATTAAGAGAAATTTTAGAATATTCACTTTTAGAAAGGGGAAAAATTTTAGAATATTCACTTTTAGAAATGGATAAATTAGAAGAAATTTTAGATTAATAATTTTTAGAAATGGAAAAATTAAGAGAAATTTTAGAATATTTACTTTTAGAAAAGGAGAAAATTAGGAGAAATTTTAGAATATTCACTTTAGAAAGAGAGAAAATTAGAAGAAATTTTTAGAATATTCACTTTTAGAAAGAGAGAAAAAAAATTAGGAGAAACGTTAAAATTTTATTTGTTTTAAAATTTTTAAGAAAGGAAATGTACGTATTAGTATCTCATTTAAAACTTTGCTTTTATATGTTCGTGGAAAGTCGTTCGTGTACTTGTTGCAAATAGCATATACTAATGTCAGATTTACACTTTTCCTTTTTTCGAAAGAAAAGAAAAATAACATTATACATCACTGTCAGTAGTTATTTTTAATGGATTATCTCTTATTTGTTATCTCCACTTATTTTTTTTTTTTTTCCTTTCCTCGCTTAAAAATTCATTATCATTGATGTTTGCCTTTAAAATATTATCTTTAAATCATTAATAATGTCTTTCCGGTTTAAATTATGCAATAATGTTCTAATATATTAAATTTTTACGTATTTATAGAGTTATATTTTAATGCATAATATTTTAATACATTTTAAAGAGATGTAAACATATTTTGCACGACGAATTCTTCATTTTGCAGTCTGGTTTTGAGAAGAAACGTTTCGGCTTTTCTGTGACTTGGAAATAAAACAATATTTAAATTATAAAACTGGAAATTTTGGCAGAAAATAAAGGCCGAAAAATCATGAGAAAGCAACATCATCATCATCATTCCTCTAACTGGATGTTGTTCAGTCGGGGTTTGAGCATTCACTGATTGATTCCTGTCTATCCATCAGTCTTCAGTGTCTGCCTTCCGGCCTTGATTGTCACTCTTCCTGTACATTAGACGACTGGTAATTACTGTGTGACTAGATTCGCTTTTCCGAACACTATGTTGTAGCTATGGAAGTTTCCATTAACTAACGATCGCTATTCTGGCCTCTTTTCCTTTCTTATAGCTTCCAACCTTTTAATACCTCGTTTCTTCCACGCATGTTGACAACTTTAAACATTACATGGAACCGAACGAGTTTCCTACATTAAAAATTTACGATTATGTTATTTTTTTAATGCATAAATTCACTAATTTTCTCTCTCTCTCTCTTTCTCTCCTCGCCATATTGTAGTTTAATAATAATTCGGTT
This sequence comes from Olivierus martensii, assembly GCA_000484575.1. Taxonomy (NCBI): domain Eukaryota; kingdom Metazoa; phylum Arthropoda; class Arachnida; order Scorpiones; family Buthidae; genus Olivierus; species Olivierus martensii. Next base: position 96,335 of record AYEL01088087.1, read on the forward strand.
TTTATTCGTCCAGATATCCATGTTCTCTCTCTCTCTTTCCTCGCCATATTGTAGTTTAATAATAATTCGGTTTTTATTCGTCCAGATATCCATGTTCAATTATGTTAAATGGAAAATAACAGATACTGCAACACGGCAGGACCCATTAAAGCATATTATTATAAAATGATGATAACTTTTTACGAGACAAAGCTTTAAAAATCATTAAGCTTTCTGGGAATAGCGTAATGATAAAGTTCATGCTTCCGAGCACAGGTAATTATTGTTCTATAAGGAATGCAACCTCGTTTAAATTAATAGTTTCTTTTTTTTTTCCTTCTATCGATTTTGGGGGTTCTAAATGTCGACCTTCCAAAAATCAAAAATTAATTTTTACTAATTAATTTCGCATAAAAAATTTCGAATATAATAATCATCAGTGTCCATGATGATACGTTATGGAACTCAACTTTTATTCGACTAGAAGGAGGATGGAAAGATTGTTTCGGTAACGTTAAATATTGATTTTGCATTGAGTAAGGACAGAATACAGAAAGTTATTCGTGCCTTAAGGATAAATTATTCCCTATTATGATTGTAATGTAAACTTTGAGGTCAATAATATTTTGTCAAATCTAATAATATTCATAGTGTTATTATCGTTTAATTTTAATATATTTTGGTTACAAAATTACGAAAACATTTGTTCAACTTGTAGCACTTAATCAGTAGCATTATTACAAACAATCTTTTAAATAAAAAAAAAATGATAATAATAATAATGTATATTATTAATATTTAATCAGAATTCTATTCGCGCATTAATAATTTACAAATTTTAAAGATATTTTTTCCAGTGCCGAACTGAAATTTTCTAGAATTAAAACAGGTTGCAGATGAATAAACAATTAACCATAAGTTCGAGAAGAATACTAATTTCTGTCTTAGACAATTAATGAATGTTGTAAATGCATTTAAATATGGCAAACTTTCATTGTTTTCAGTCCAAAAAAATACTCTTATCGACTTTAATTGTTGCGACTTTCTTTCAGATGGCATCTTTAAGATCAGGAATACTTCCTGATTTTTAAGATAGGTATTAAGATCGGGATAGGTATTCCTGCTCTTTAAGATAGGGGACTATTTTTCTGATCTTTAAGATAGGGATTAAGATAGGGATAGGTATTCCTGCTCTTTAAGATAGGGGAATACTTTCTAGCTTTTTAAGATAGGGATTAAAATAGGGATAGGTATACTTGCTCTTTAAGATAGGGGGAATACTTTCCTGATCTTTAAGATAGGGATAGGTATTCCTGATCTTAAAGATGGTAGAGTTTCCTCTTCACATCACTTACAGTTAACAATGTAAAAGGTTTCGATTTTCGGAGATAAAATCACGGTTAAAATTTTTTTTCATATTTAATGTAATGTAAGATTCTTTATAACACATAAGTTATTAAATAGAAAAGAAAAAAAATTTTTATTATTAAAAAAATGGTTTAAATATATCAAAAGTAAAAATTGGTTTAATAACGTCATAAAAGTTCGAGTATAAAGCGAATATATGAATCAATTCCGTTTGGAGAAAAGCAAGAATTAATTTTGAAAGCGAAAGTTTCAATATTTTCACTTTTAAAAGTGAAAGTGAAGCAATAGTTAAAAAAGCGAAAGCAAGATACGTTTCTTAATTCTTAAAAGTGAAAGTAATATATTTTTCTTTATTTTAAAAAGTTCGAGTAATACTTTTCTTAATTTTTCTTAAAAAAAAAAAAAAAATAGCGAAAGTAATACATTTCTGAAACTGAGTGATAGAAAAAGTAAAACAATTTCATTCAGAAATCTTGTAAATTTCATCTAAAAATGAAAACTCCTCGTGCATAACTTACAGAAAATTGATTATAGAGTTGTTTTCGCAGAAAAAAAAGAAAGAAAAGAAAAAAAAAAAAGACAATATAAAGTAAATGCGACATACAACAAGACAGATGTGATCCGACACAGTCTCACCATTTTATTAATAAAGTACTATACAAGTTTGGGGGTATACAGTTTGCGTGATGAGTGTATCTCGGGAATATTTTCACGCGGAATTTGGCTAATATTGTCACGATATCACGGGTGACGTCATGGCAAAAAAAATAAAAGAAAATCGTTTAATTGTGGGTAGCCACAGACTATATTAGGATTGGGGGATTTCTGGCTCTTTGATGGTTTAATGGAAGGCGGGTATGGCCGTAGGATTGGTCGCAGGGAACTAACTAAAAGATTGTCACGAATATAATTCGTGACGCACATGACGTCACGATATCTATAACTGTGGCCTTTTTTAATACCATATTTGAAATCATTTTTTTAAATAACTTTAGCAAATTACGTTTGTATGTTGTTGGAAAAGTTGTGTCTGAAAAAGGGGAGCGTGTATAGGACGACTTTTCGAACCATTATTGTAATTAAATCGGAAAAAGTGACTTAAAAATGGTGGATTTTGTTCTCAGCTGTTTATTTGTATCCAAAATATAAAAAAATCACTCAAATTTAATGCAGTTGATCTACTAGTTTGATAAGAGAGCTAATTGGTTAAAATATAGCTACTAGTTTGATAAGAGAGTTAACTGGTTAAAAATTTAAGCTACTAGTTTGATAAGAAATCTGGCTAAAATATTAGCTACTAGTTTGATAAGAGAGCTAACTGGTTAAAAATCTAAGCTACTAGTTAGATAAGAGAGCTAAATCTAAGCTACTGGTTTGATAAGAGAGCTAACTTTCTAAAATCTAAGCTACTAGTTTGATAAGAAAACTAACTGGTTAAAATATAAGCTACTAGTTTGATAAGAAATCTGGCTAAAATATTAGCTACTAGTTTGATAAGAGAGCTAACTGGTTAAAAATCTAAGCTACTAGTTAGATAAGAGAGCTAAATCTAAGCTACTGGTTTGATAAGAGAGCTAGCTGCCTAAAATCTAAGCTACTAGTTTGATAAGAGAGCTAACTAGCTAAAATCTGAGCTACTAGTTTGATAAGAGAGCTAACTGGCTAAAACTCTAATCTCTCGATGCTGAAAATTAGAATATTAGAAGCGATTAAATTTAGTTTCTTCTATAAAAAAAGAATAATTTTTAAAAAGAACTTTAGAGAAAGAGAATTTTTTTTCCTTAAGAAAAAAGAAACAGAATGTGTCAACAATTCAGCTCTCTCTAGAATGGGTCTTATAACAAATTGAAACTTCTAGTCTTCAAGATTAATTCTTGCTTTCTAGCTAAAATTAATTCTAAATTTCGTTCCTGTTGTATCTCTTACAATAATTTTAAAATATCTCAGTATAGGCCCGTTAAAAAATGATCTAAACAGGAAAAAAAAAAATAAATTCTACATACCAAAAATGAAAATATTTCGAGAAGAATTCTATACAGATCGTGTAAATTACGTGTGATACTCAAAATATTGCTAACAGTCTAACTAAAATTCTATATCATTAATGACAAATTAATTGTTTTCTACTGTGCATCACTCTAAATATTACCTAAAGACATTGTACGGAAACAAGGGCTAGAATTTGCCAAATTACTCCCTAGAAATAAGAAAGACGGTGCATATTAAATATCATTCTACATACTGTGACATCTGTCTTCTTTGCCTGATGTTGCTAGAGGGGACCGTAGTAGTCATTAAGGTCCAAGCTCTCACTTCATCAGGGTGATGTGAAGTACAGGTCATTAGAAAACTCGATGAAAAAGTAACATTTCCTCTTTTCCTTCTTTTCTTGCACGGAGTAAAAACAGAATTGTTGACCCGATGTCACATAATTGGTTGCATTCATAAACTAAAACTATAAAAAGAAAAAAAAATATGGAAAAAAATATGTGCACTTACTGCAAGAGGAGACTAATTGTGTTATCTTTTCGCATTCCTTTTTGAATAAATATTTACTGTATCCGAGACAAAGAAAAAAAAAATAAAACCTTTTGGCTTGTAAATATTTTTATAAAAATCTTTTATTTTAAGATTATTTTTTAAAGACTCGGGGGCTTTTCTTTCACTCGTCTCCCTTTCTTCGATTTTAATAAAATTAATGTCAATTATTACCTATCTTTTCATTAATTAATTAATTTTTAAAACGAAAGATGAGCGCCTCTTAATTCGAGATTTTTCTCCAATTAATTTTTATTTTTCGTCTCCGTAACTTCTAAAAAAAAACAGGAATAAAGTAGAAATTTATTTAAACTTAATAAAAAAAATATGAAAAGAGAGAACATTCTATTTTCTTTACTGAATTAAAAGATCAACTATTGATGCGGATCTCCATCTCTTGATCGATGTTCGATTTTTAAACATGAAAAAAAAAAATTAATTTAACGCATTAAAAATTGTTATAAATCTATATTAAAATGAATAACTGAGTAATATTTTTATAGAAAAAAAAATTAATAATTAACAGTAGATTTTTTTTTCGTTAATTAATCGATTAAAAAAAATTTCAAATTCCTAAAAAAAAATTCCCATCGTCTTAAGTATTTTTTTATATAAGTTTAACAGGTGATCAAGACCCCTATTTTTAAATTAAAGTCATGAGAAACAGAAAAGAGATATTTGAAGTGCTCATCGATCCTCAGCGTTAAGTAATTCCAACTCAAGCTGCGTGAGAAGAGAAGGGGAAAGCATTAAACGAAAGCTCTTTAATGTCAGCATTTCGCTGTAGGAAAAGTGGGGAAAACGGGGGATAGATACTAAAGAGAGAGCGAGAGAGAAAGAGAGAGAGAGAGAATAGAGGATCTTTTAAAGTTTTTTAGCAATTTAAATCCTGATGTCTTTTTAATGACGCGTTGAATCTCCAAATTTCCATTGTCCTTACATTATCGTCCAAACAAACAACCTACAGATTTCTCCCAATAGGTTGTGACGTTTTACTGAGATGGATATGATGACTTAAAAGATAGCTTTATGAGTTGGTTTGATACTATTCTTCTAAGTCTCACTCACTTGATTTTGATTTTGGTATCTATATAACTAAAATAATAGTCCATTTGCCATCTGTCACTTTCTTTGTCAGTTGTATCACAACTCGGACCTCTAAAAAAACAACTACGGTCATAATAATAATAATTATTATTATTAAAACTCTACACGAAACACGAACTATACTTATGTGTCCTATATAAAAATCGATAATTTATTTATAAAATAAATTTAACTATCATGCTTAATTCACGATTAAAATGAATATGAATGAAGCGAGAAAATGATGATAAAGCGCAACAAAAGAACAAAATGGAGGCAATTTATGTGTTAGAAAAGTACGTCTATATGAATAATAGCAGCAGCATTAATGAATTAATATGCAGCAACAGTTGAGAGCACGATAATGTTAACAGAAATGCTGCTAGAGCAACAAATTCGAATAAATTACTCATACTATCATGGTTAATAATAATAATAGTTAAAAGCATGTATAATGAAAATTATTAAGTAAATATTCATCAGAATATTCATAAAATTCTAATAATAATAATTTCCAAAATTAGAATATATATATATAACTTTTAGAATTAACCGAAAGTCACAAACGACAGCTCACATTGGTATACAGTTCAGTGATCACAATAACAGATAGCCACGGGGTTATACTGTAGTATAACGAGACAGACAGACGATGAACGACTAACAATAACGGGGCATATGACGTCACATTGCACCATGTGGCACATAAAATTTCGAGACTCCCTCACTACGCACCAAATGGCTCTACCTTGCCAAGTACTCTGCAATTAGCCGATCAGTGAACGCTTGAGGGAAAACAGGATTGATTTTTCTTGCATTTGCTTAGAAATATTCTATTAATCCAACAATTTATTCTATCCTAAATCAAAGCCTGTGACGTCATACGGAATTTACAATGACGTCATTTAAGTTAGAATTACTTTTTTTTTTTTTGGCTATTTTTTTTCCTGTTGCAGATACGGAATTAGTGAGAATTAGACACGTGTTTGTTGCCGTTACTGAATTGAATTTTGCAGTAAAGGACGTTACAGGTGCTACAAGTCTAACAATAAAATTTTGTTTTTCTTACTACGACGTTAAAGTTTTTAATGATTATGTTTATACAAATATGACCTATATTCCTCTTAAGTATTTTTTAACTGCTCAAAATGGATTCTAAAACTTAAATTTCTTTATTTGCAAGAATGAATGTGTGTAATTTAATTTTTCATTTTTTAAAATAATTTTTTTTTTTTGTATACTCCAAATGCATCAGCATAAAAATTAATATTTAAAAAAAAAAGAAGCCATTTAAAAACTTTTTAAATTGATTCTACAGTGTAGCTTATATAGCATTCCTTCGATTTTTATCAATGGAAACATTCTTAGCTTAAAACTAAGAGGTGGAATTCTGAACACGAATTTAATCGCCACTCTACAAGACAATATCAAGCTGAAATGACGCACTCCTACCTAAGAGTAGAAGGCCTTGAAATTACTCACAGTTGCCATTATATGGCACTACTAACACCCCATCAACATAGAAACCGCTTTTCCCTTAAGAATAAAACTATTCCATTCCCATTTTGTTCAGTAACCTTACATGTTTCTGCTGAAATTTAACGGGCGTATCTTTCTACCCGTGCTAATGCGAAAACTTTATTTTTCGCGATATCAATTCTATCCTTTAATTAGCAATAACAATATCATTAACAAGTACAACGGATGCAGAGCAGAAAATAATTTGCAGCTAAGAAACTGTTATCTAATTTTAATGAAGATTATATACAAATATACAGCAGAATATAAAGTTTAATTTTATTTTTGATTAATTACACATATATTTTAACTTCCTTTTGTCTTAATTACTTGGAGTTATCGAACAGTTGCAAACTTTGAGGGTATGTTTTCTTAATTATCTCAATGAATATTAACTGTGTACGATCACAGGTGTGGATTAACTGTCGTGTATCGACAATATTTCCTGGGGTGGAGCGAATGTACACTTCACTCTAAGCTCCACCCCGAGGTATTATAAGTAAAAGAGGTGTAAACAACATTAATACGACAACGCCCATAATCTTAAGCATTATGCTTTTATACCTATGTAAAAATTTAAGTATGAATATCACAGGATAACATAGATGAGAGGAAAACCCTGTATGATTATTGTCTGGTAAAATTTGTATTTAATTAATATCATCTTATAAATTTTAATGGTTTGATGAGAGCATGAATGATATGAGGTTTTTTCCTACCTCAAACTTTGGTAACATGTATCAAAAGTATTTTTCTTAAAGCTTTATATATATATACTTCTAACATGAACAAGAGACAATGAATTAAGCATGGGACGTGGTATGAATTGTAATTCAACAGATAGTCCTTTCTCTGCAATCAAATAGCAAAAAAAAAGGATGAAATTTTTTTTTTCCTATGACAAATGCTGCTACAGAATATAGAGCAAAAACGACAGACTTACAGTTATATGGGGTTAATGTTTTTAGGCTTATCGCGGGAACTATCCAGATGCCAGATGTTTTGTAGTCTTCAGTCATCAGCGAAAGGATTTTTCTAGTTTAAAAAAAAAAAAGCTCAAATAGTTTTTGATTCGAAATAATAAAAATAGAATAAACTTCCCCAAACGTTTTTCTTTAAAAAAAAAAAAATTCCGTTAGAGAGTAATGTCCATTTCAACTTAATTAAAATTAATTTCGATTAACGGTAATTAAAACGTTATTCTCTCCCGTTATTGTAATTAACATTTGTAAATGTGATTAATGAATTTGATTTGCAATTAGCATAATCCATTTAACTTAATAGAAATCAATGAGATGAATTTCTATTAATCGGTAATTGACAACGTACTTTATAACAATTAACTATAATTTAAATGAAATAAATTTCAATTTATTTATTAAGCAGTATAAATAATTTTTCTGGAATTAAAATACGTTTCAGCTTAATTATAATTAAGATAACGGTTAATGGTAATCGACAAATTCTTCTCGTAATTGTAATAGTTTTCGAAATTAATTTTATCGCTTGATTGTAATCAACATAAAATATTTTAATTTATCGTTATTAGTGAAATGTACTCTATTAATAGAACATAACACAATTAATTATGTAATTAGCATCAATGTACATTTCAACAATTAACGCGTGTGATATGTAGAATAATATGAATAAATTGATATTAATGTTAATTAAAGTTTAAAATCTTCGAGATTAAAATGCGTTTGCAATTTACGGTTATCAAGTTAAAAGTTTTTATGCGAATACAGTTAAATTATTAAATTATTTTACTAATAAATTATGTTTTTTATTATCAAAATAAGTGTTTCGTTGTTATTTTTTATTTTTATTTTTTTTTTTAAATTCGCGTTAAAGTGAAGGAAAACCTTAAAAATAATGGTAATTTACGAGTATCAGCTAGAATATTATTTTTGCTGGAAGTGTTTTGAAACTTCTGAATTTTTAAGCATACATTTTTTTCCATTTATATATATATACATACCGTACATTTTACTTATATACTTTACTATTAAAGTTAGATTTGTTTATACTTTTTAAAATTACGAAAAAATTGATCTCTCACGCAATTTCACATTTTGATTTTTCGCTAAAAGAACTGTTATATACGGATCAATCGTGCAGAAAATTTTTCGCATTTTCAGATGGTAAAACAATAGAACAATAGAAATAAACAATTTAGACTATATTACCGTTCAATATAATAATCAGATTTTCGATACATTTTTCACGCAACGAGATAGACTCCACATGTTCAACTCGAATAGAATCATCAATAAATAATGTTAGTCATGAATGAAACTAATAATTTTATACCAATATCTCAATTATAACCGTATATTGTTTACAATATTTTTAGCAGTTTAAATATATATATATATATAAATAATTAATTTCTTAAACTATGATTATTTTATACGCATTATTTTTAATTTTTTTTTTTTATGAATGTATAAATGCGTTTATGAATTTTATCAATACATGCTATGGAAGAAGTGTTTAAACTTAATTTATTTATTACTCATAAACGTATATTTATTTAAATCGAAAAATTTTTTGAATATATAAAAAACATTCAGGTGTTTGCCCTGGAAACTATTTGTAACTCGATTATTCATAAAATGTCTCTATACTGTATCTGAAATTCGTGACTAACAGTAGATTTTCTTTCTAACTATGTGGCATTTATCAATAACGGTTGCATGTTAACTGCAGAATCAAAATATTTCAAGAATATTTTCTACTTATTTAAAAAAAATGTTGCATATTATCAAAAAGTCTATTGTTTATATGCTGTTTTCATGTTATAGTTATTAATAAAACACATTTTTCTTCGATAAAACTTGAGTGTAATTTTATACTGAATTTTTTTTTAATGTGAAAATGTATAAATATGAGCTTGTATTGCTCATATATATATCATTTTATCTATATTACTTAGTTAAAATAATCATTTTATACGCTATGAGAACAACCGTTTTTCCTCATTCGCGATGCATGTATTAACATAAATTGTTCTTGTGAGCATTCTAGACTTTAAATGCGTGTATAAATTTGTCTTACAGTTTAAAGCATTTAACTTTAACAAATCTATATATATTTTTTGAGTAATACGCCCATAAAATAATTTAATTATGCAAATATATCGGCGAAAACTGTCAAAATTAAGTTATAATAGATGAAAGTATCGTGTTATCCGTTTCGGTTCTTAACGTACATCACGAAGGTTCTTTAAAATTCTTTTAGAAGATTGGTAATTCGTCATAAATAATAATAACAGTTAGAATTATTGCATTTATTTGTTCGAATGTGTTAGACAACGAAGCCAGGTGTTCACACCCCTCTTTCTAATTGCAGGAACCAGCTGTCTGAACGTAATGAACACAGATCACTCCCAACATAATCATTCTTCGACATGGTCATTGAAAATTCTGTCTTCTCACGATTAAGTCTGTGTCAGGTGTTAGATTTCACACGAAGCACCACCTACAGAATGGTTTATCAACATGTGTACATCGCGAAGCACGCATTCGTCTACACGCGTGTAAAATTGTAGTTTGATAAAGTTCCTAATAGGCTTTCCTTATCAGTTTTATATTTTAATAACTTGTTAAGTCGTTAAACAATGATTTTAATTTGAGAAGAATAACAGACACTCACAATAAACAGTGGTACAAACGAGAGAGGTTATTATACATGGAAAACGAATACGACTATCGCCATCCATTATCGCTATGAAGTAAAAATAGCATCAAAAATTATTTTAAGCAAAAAATAATAATAATAATAATAATAAATGCAATTAAGGCATTCCAAATTAGGAAGAACAAACTGAACTTTTGTCTCTCGCAGAAAAAAAAAACAAAAAAGAAATTTCATTTTCTTGGTGAAAAAAAAAAAATTAATTTTAATCTGCAATTTTTCAGAACTGAAACTACTGAATTCCCTTTTGAATTCACTTATTTAACAGTCTATTAAGGTATAAATAATTAAACAAAACCAACTTAGGTAAAAAGTCCTATTCGTGCCATTATAAAATCTCAAATAATAATAATATTTAAAATTATTTAAAAAATGTTAATTAAATTTAACATTTTTACTGTTAATTTATTAATTTTTTTCCTTCTTAATTCATAACATTTTTCATAAATTAAACATTATGCATTTTTTTTTTAATTTAATAGTTTTCAGAAAACTCTCTAGGTTATTAGAAGGATACTTACTTACCAAAAATATTTGGATAAATAATAAGTAGTGATAGAATTACCCAAACGTATAAAAAAACTGGTAATTTCTTCTAATAATAAAGCATTACAGGGTGATTATCTAGGCAGTTTACCACTCACGCACAATAAAAAATTTATATATAAGTAAAATAAAGATTAAAAGTGGTAAGAAAATTTTACTTTCAAATTATCGATAAAAATGTCAGATCTTAAAGGTCATATCTCCTTAACCGTTGCTTAATGAGTCCTTACAGAATTTTACAATCTCCCTTTATGACTTTCACACTAATTATTCCATCTTCACAACCCTGGATAATGTTCTATTAAATGTAAAACCTTTTATAAGTCTCCTTGTAACAATTATTAGCAACTTTGCTATCTGCCATAATTAAACAAGAACAATCTGTTATTTAAAAAAATAAAAATTTTTTTCTAGAAATTTTTGTTCCAAACAATTTTTCTAGAACTGTATTAAAATTATAAAAAAAAGGCAATACATCTGTTGCTTTTTTTTGTAAAATTTGACTTTATAAATTTATGGAGATCTAGTACATTATTTTTCGCATTTATACATTTTTTTTTGTGCAAAAAATAAAGCAAAATTTCCATTTTACATTATTAAAAATGAATGATTTATCTCTTCTGCTGTTATTTAAGTGGACTGTACATATTGCTGGTAATCTATCCCTTTGATAAATCGCATTTAAAGCTTTGATAGTAGAGTGAAAACAAGTAAACACCTCTAAGTATACATTATATAAGAGATATATTTGCATATTGCAACGATATGCATAATCCATTGTGTAGTTGTTAAAAGTACCAGAAAGAAATGAACAAGGTTTTCTTTGTTGTAAACGAATTATTGTGTATTTCATTTATGTTGGATGCATTTATCTGTCGAGCGATACATAAATGTCAGAACAATGCGTCTAACACACACAAGAGAAAAAAGATACAAGTTTGACACGTACATGATAGATACATATATACACTTCACAGATAACACACGCTACACCTAACATGTATGGAATATACTAAGAAAAATCACTACAGTCACTGTAACAAAATTGATATAGTCTACTCCTGCAGCCTCCAAAATTAAAAAAGAAAAGGCCGAACAGAGTGATAATGCAAATACATTTAAAACTTAAAAAATTTCAAGTGAAAAATGAAATTTAAATGTCAACACAAGAAACATTCCCCCCTATTTTCATGATTAGCAGCGAAATCTCAATCATTATTGTCAGAATGAGAGAGGAACAATAAAGCATCATTTATCAATTCTTGGTTGTCAGAAGCAGATAAAGTCATCCGTCGCCTTCGTCATTTCTACAAAGTATATTAATCAACATGCAGTCTATGTAATATAGAACAGATTACTATTAATCAGCAGTATTGTTAATAGTCAGATATATCAGATAAATTGATTTTGCAAGCAAGTCGAATTTATAATTTGCATTCTCTGACTGTTCTCCGAAGTCAGCTTTCTATGACTAAAATGGTCACAAGTAATAAATAGTCTGGGATTTGTGAGTGAAATTTATTCAATTTTGATAACGCTTTGTAAAACTAAATTAGTATTACTAAAGTAGCACTTCTCTATCTTGCAAAAATTGAGATTAAAAAAAAAAATTTATTATTATAAATCGCCATTTTTGAGAAAAAAAATCATTCGAGTTTATTATATTATTATTGTTATTTTTCCTTTTATCTACAGGTCTGTTAATAATCTAAAATTCGAATAATGGGTTATAAATAAAGTGACCAGACTCCCGGATTAGCCGGGACAGTCCCGGTTTTTGAGTCTTTTGTCTCTGCTTGAAAAAATATCTCGGATTGTCCCGTTTTTTACTTATAAGTAAATAGTTCATATTAAAAATTAAAAAAAAATTTTAACTTTAGATTTAATTTAAAAAATTAGCTTCTGAAGAATTAACCTTTTACTATACATAGAATATGATCACCCCAAGAGTCACTCTACTATAACTAATATGGACGAATCAATCTGAAGAAAAAGTAATAGAAGTAATAATAAAATATATTGTTTATGTTTATATGCTTTGTTTTTGCAAATTTTTTAATAATTTACTTTATTCATTGTTTTTTTTTTTTGGATTTTATCCAATCAACACCTATATCCCTACGCTCCTAATATCTAGAGCATCCCGGATTGAAGTTCGAAAAATCTAGTCATTTTAGTTATAAATACTATAGGTTGTAGTATATTACTAAAAAATTATTAAAAATATAACAAAAACGTCCAAAATTGGATCATTTGAACACCAAATTTTGCATTGTTCTAATGGCAAATATATATTTTAAACTTTCGGAGATGAGAGTCTGTTATAAACAATATAAATATATTTCTGCTGGGAAATTTATGGCTTTAGAAATTGTTAGCATTGTTGGAAATTGTTACAGCTTATTACCCAAATTAAATCGACCACAACACTTTCCATATTCGTATTTTATGCGTTCAAAACGATAAAAATAAACTCTAATCGTTTAAGATTAATTGATAACCTTTTTCTGTAAAAAAAGAGAGCGAAAGAAAAAAACAAAACAATGAGCGAGATTCGAATTACATACATCCATTTGTAAAAAAAAAAGAGAGCGAAAGAAAAAAACAAAACAATGAGCGAGATTCGAATTACATACATCCATTTGTCAAATTGACTAAAAATCATAAATAACAACTATCTGACGTCACATTCCGAGTAAAACTATGAAAAGAAATCACGTTTAGTGCTGACAGGAGTGAAGTCCTGTCACGCAAACGGAGAATTAATCGTGATCAACGTCGCTAGTCTAAGGGTTTGGAACGTAACAGGTGTTGACGAAGTAGTAAGAGTCGTGGTCGGAATAATGACAACAAAGCGATCTTGCCTATCTACAGGGACAGAGAAGCAAAAAACTTGCCATCAACAATAAGGACGAGTTCGGATGTCATTACCTTCATTGCTATAGAAGTACGTGATTCTACTATCCAGTCCTGATATCTCCGTAATAATTCCTGAGATTTAACTTTAAATCCTTTAAATGTAGTGTGCGATTTAAAAAGCCTATAACACTAAATTAAAAATATTTGATAACTGCTATCTATTATAGTATTATAACTTCCTGTAAGGTTACAATATTTACATTTAAAAATCCGGGAAAAAAAATATATAAAAATGTTTCGCTTCTATTCAGTCGCCATGCTACTATATTAATAAAGATATTTTAAACTTTACTAAAATAAAATTACTAAAATGGCAGTTCTCTCTCGCAAAAATTGAGATTAAAATTTTTTTTAGATCGCCATTTTTGAGGAAAAAAAGTCATTCCAGTTTATTAGCAAAAAATTTTTTTGCTATTTATTCTCTACTAATAAAGTCGAATGACTGTATATAGAAGGAAAAATAGCAAAAAAGTTATACCTGTAATATATATATATAAAAATGTTTCGCTTCTATTCAGTCGCCATGCTACTATACTAATAAAGATATTTTAAACTTTACTAAAATAAAATTACTAAAATGGCAGTTCTCTCTCGCAAAAATTGAGATTAAAATTTTTTTTAGATCGCCATTTTTGAGGAAAAAAAGTCATTCCAGTTTATTAGCAAAAAATTTTTTTGCTATTTATTCTCTACTAATAAAGTCGAATGACTGTATATAGAAGGAAAAATAGCAAAAAAGTATACCTGTATTCTATATATTTGTATATAGAATGAAAAATAGCAAAAAAGTATACCTGTCTATAGTAAACTTGTAAACAGAAGGAAAATAGCAAAAAAGTATACCTGTATTCTATATATAAAAGGAAAAATAACAAAAAATATACATGTATATGGTAAACCTGTATATAGAAGGAAAATAGTGAAAAAGTATACCTGTATATAGAAGGAAAAATAGCCAAAAAATATACCTGTGTATAGTAAACCTGTAAATAGAAGGCAAAATAGCAAAAAAAGTATACCTGTACTCTATATATTTGTATATAGAATGAAAAATAGCAAAAAAGTATACCTGTCTATAGTAAACTTGTAAATAGAAGGAAAATAGCAAAAAAGTATACCTGTATTCTATATATAAAAGGAAAAATAACAAAAAATATACATGTATATGGTAAACCTGTATATAGAAGGAAAATAGTGAAAAAGTATACCTGTATATAGAAGGAAAAATAGCCAAAAAATATACCTGTGTATAGTAAACCTGTAAATAGAAGGCAAAATAGCAAAAAAAGTATACCTGTACTCTATATATTTGTATATAGAATGAAAAATAGCAAAAAAGTATACCTGTCTATAGTAAACCTGTAAATAGAAGGAAAATAGCAAAAAAGTATACCTGTATTCTATATATAAAAGGAAACAAAAAATATACATGTATATGGTAAACCTGTATATAGAAGAAAAAATAGTAAAAAAGTATACCTGTATATAGAAGGAAAAATAGCAAAAAAATATAACTGTATATAGAAGGAAAAATAGCCCAAAAAATATACCTGTGTATAGTAAACCTGTAAATAGAAGGCAAATAGCAAAAAAAGTATACCTGTATTCTATATATCTGTATATAGAAGGAAAAATAGCAAAAAATATACCTGTATATAGTAAACCTGTAAATAGAAGGAAAAATAACAAAAGAAGTATACCTGTATATACAGGTATGTTATTCATCTAAAATTCGAATAATGAGTTATAAATACAGTAAATTGTAGTAAATTATTAAAAATATAGCAAAAACGGTCCATTTGAACATGAAATTTTGATTAGTTAGAAATTTTATTGGCATATATTACCATAAAAATAATGAGACTACCATAGATGTATTCTTGATATTCGATCCTAAACAAAATGAATATTTTTTTTAACTGAAAATTAAACATAAAAATTTATAAAAATATTATTCATGTTTAAAAAATGAAAATTAATCCCCGAACGTCGGAGCAAGCGAAACAAATTTCCGTAAAAAAAAAAAAAATTAATTAATCTTACAAAAATTTACATAACTTTATTTTCGATGCATGCTACTTTAGTAACAATGCATAATAATTAGCATAACTCATGTACGGAGAAACCATTTCTTTGAAAATTAAAAGAAAAAGGTACCAATTATTTTTAAACTTTATTCAAATTCGATATTTGTAATGTTTTTCTAGAATATTAAATGAACTTAGTTATTTGTAAGTGCAGCAAATCATTCAATGCAGGGAGAGATAAAAAAAAAGAAACCTTAAAATAATATTTTGTATACAAAAAGCATATATCTGTAGCAGCATTTACATTTGAAATGCATTTTTATCAGTTACTTATATACACTTGAGTATTGAAAGTTTATGGTGAAGGATACACAAATTGTCTTTCGTGACTGGCCAACTCGAATATAACGGAACCGATTACTTTCCTTTTTTTCCCCCCCCCTCTTCTTCTTCTTCTTTTTTCTCTTTTCACAAATTTTTGTTTCTTTTTCTTTAGAAAAGGAAATGCGAAAGTGTTTTTAAGCAACAAATTGAAACTAGTTCAATAATGCTGGAATTTCTGCATTTATTTTTATAAAAAAAAAAAAAAATAAAAAATTCCGTTTTATATAAATGTGTTTACTGTTCCGTTTTTAAAGGTTTTCATTTGCCATAAATCATTCGCAATTTATGTTTTGTAATTTGGAACACGTGCTTTGCATCTTTCTAATGTGTAATTTAAATCTAGTGACAAGTATTAATGTGATAATTTTATTTTTCTTTTGCCAGATAAATTTAATAGGAGGAGAAATAAATAAAAAAAAAAATATTTATAATAAATTTGGAAGTTTATCGTCATCGATAATACAAAAAAAAAATTTTAATAATTCTAATCTTAAGATATAATAGGATATGCTACTTTAGTTATAAAGAGCAAATGCTATCTTAAATAAACTTATAGACTAGCGATTCTCAACCTTTTCATAAATTCGTACCACCAAATTTTAGTATCATCAATAAAAATATGCCTGGTATACAAATAGGAAGTCAAGATTATACACGTACCACTAGTCATGTCTCACGTACCAACATTGGTACTCGTACCACAGGTTAAGAACCGCTGTTATAAACGATCTGTGACGTTCCATCTTAACTCATAGTTCTAAATTTATCCTCGGGATGGACTTAAATTATGGAACATAGGATTTAAGGATGAGGATAGATTAATGTAAAAGTCAGTAAATTTAGAAATAAATATCATTATTTATTATTAGTTTTAATTTAAATATTATTTATCATCATTATATATCCATATAAAAATCTGATTCCGTGTTAAAATTATATATGTTACTTAAGCAGCTGCTATTAATTATAACAAATAATTATAATTATTTGTTATAATTAATTTATAACAAATAAATATTTAACAGTTATCCTTTTTCTGAGTATATTTTTCTTGTTATTTTTTTTGCTTTTTTGTATTTGTATTTTTTTATGCTATTCCTAATTGTTATTTTATTTGAGGAGCTCTTAATGTATATTTTTTGTATGTCTAAAGAAATAAATTAATTATGCAATTTTACGTACGAGAAATTAAACGTGAGACGTACCACATAAAATATTTTAACAACTTGTTGATACTTTACAAACTAGATCAGAAAGTGGGTAAAAAAGAGAAAATTTTCAATTTTTATTCGCCACCTGTCTGGAAAATTCTTCACATATCCAGTTTGATAAGAATAAAGTAGCGAAGAAAAAAAAAAAAAAAGAAAGATGAAGAAGAAAATGATCGGAAGGAAAGAATTTTAAAATGTTTCAAACAAACGAAACACGGGTACTTCCGGAGGAAGCACAGGGGCCAGGTGGGAATGCGTGTTTTTCCTGTTACAACCACCATCTCGCTTATCCGTCGAATTCGATGGAGTGTGGATGAAACAGCGTTCAGATCAGGAATCCAATTCAACTTTGGAAAGAACATAACGGAAGTATATTAGAGACTTGACTCTAGAGACAAAGAAGCAATACTCTTGTATATCTGACTGTGCGGTTTTAAAATTCAATTATAGGTGTTTGTTTCTTCGGAATTGCCTGAAATGGTCTTTCGGAATAATGAAAGAATCTCCAAATTTTAGTACTTAATAGAATGATCGAATTTTTTCCCCATCTCTTTCGTCTTTTCCTCTAACCAATTAAAATTGTTCAATAAATTTTTTTTATTATTGTTATTCCAAAGGAAAAAATAAAAATAATTTAAAAAAGTTAAAATCGTTCGTCTTTTCCTCTAACCAATTAAAATTGTTCAATAAATTTTTTTTTATTATTGTTATTCCAAAGGAAAAAATAAAAATAATTTAAAAAAGTTAAAATAAAAAAAAAATTCTGCCTTATTTTTTAATGCAAAATATACATATATGCAGTTTATGATTTTTTTTTTATTTAAATAAAATACACAAAATCAGAAATGTATTACTAAACTGTCACTTTCTCAAAGAATTAATTGTAAATTTCATTATTAAAGTTATATCAATTTTTTCGTAAAAAAAAAAAAAAATAATAATAAGAAAATTGACATTTTTGTTCGCGAAAACGAAATTGATTTAGGTAAAAAAGTTTGTAAAAGAGTGAAATTAATTTGTCACTTTCAGAAAAATAACAGAAATTGACATTGAATTTTTAACAAACACGTCGAAAGTGAAATTGATATTAGTCGTTTAGAAAAAGAAAAAGATTAAAAAAAAATAATAATAATAAAAATGCAAACTGAAATTGACGAAAGCTAATTTTGTAAATTTCAAATAAAACGAAACAAATAAATAGAAATTGACATTTGACTTTTTAATAAAATACAAAAAAAAATAAAATTAATAAATCGCAAAATTAAAAAAAGTAAAAAATAAAAAGAGAAAACCATTCAGCATTCAGCAATGTAATAACAAAATAAATTTTCAAATAAAATAAGAAATTTATAAATTTTCTAAGGAAATTCTTTATAAATGCAAACAAAATGTAAACTTATACTTAACAAAAAACAAAAAAAAAAAAAAAAATTCTTTTAGCGAGGGAGGGAAAAAAAGCGCATTTTAAAACCGGTAAAACTTTCACCTGCACATTACAATATTACAAAAAATATATTTTTCTATAAACATAATAAAAATAAATATTTCATTTTATATTTTATTTTACACTTATTCTATGTTGATAGTATTCCACTAAAATAAATATTTTATTTAACGAGCAAACAACATCGCGTACATGGTTATATCCTCGGCAAGAAACAAACTTTACGCTTTTGATAGCCGAAGAAGACAACGTATAGAAGCAAATAGGAGGCTAAAAAAAGTAAAAGAAGAAAAAAATTGTATAACATCGAATAGCCAAGCATTAAATTAGTACTTGGCAATGTGAAATTAAGCGAGACGTTAAAGGGAAATAATTTAGAATGTAATTACTGTTTATGACGTTTATGCGCTACATACCAACACGCTCGGTGACCATGTTAACTTTACCCTTAGGAGGGAAGATAGTCCTATTTTGGATAATGATCTGTTAGTCGAAGCTTTGTATAAATGCGTACTCTAACCGTGCAGATGATTAAAGCCAACCCAAAATATTTTGAATATTCGACATTTTACAGGGGGATGGAAACAGGCAATGTTTGAGAACTGCTATCAATTCACGAAATGTCCAGCAGCTCTCTCTTTCTCTCTCAATCGCATCATCTACCTCCCTATTCCATTTCCGGTGTATAAATAATATGTAACGTCTCTCGATTGAGTACGTAAACATCGTTTCTTCCTTCCATCCGGGCAATTACCCGATAACATTTCTGGATGTCTTTTATGAAGAAGGAATGATAAAAATATGAAACACAAAACTATTGTGGGATCAACATGTCTTTGCAGTTAACACACCCACCGCTGCAGGTCAATATTGTTCTGATAATCGGATTGGTTTCTATTTCTATCTTCTTCTTCTTCTTCTTCTATTCCTTACTCTATTTTACTTTCTAACTTATAAAGATATATCTTTCAAAGAAGCATTAATACTATTTTTCGAAATCATAACCGAACAGAATTTTTTAATGCCTCTGATAAACTTTTAAAGCTTTTAGAAGTCTTTAAAAATTAATATTTTCATTCACACTGATGGAACTTGGTTTAAATTAATTTTTACTTAAGAAATATATTTATTTAATATAAACTGTATTAACTAATTTGTACACTAAATATTAATTCGTGTATAGGTAAATTGAGCTTGTAAACGTCATTAAAGCAATCTCCTAAGAGGATCATATTCGTAACATCTTCAAACTTCTCATCAATGGAGAAAGCAACATCTTTAAATTCAGGTGAAACAAAAAGTTTAGCGATAATTTATCGATTATAAAATATTTTTTTTTTAAATAAATTGAAACTTTTAAAGCCAAAATTTAAATAAATTACAAGATATGAGAGTTCTTAAACAACAAAAACAAAAAATTCAGCATCACAAGAGTTTAAATCCTTTCAATTCTCAATATATTGGCTTTCAGTATCTATATATATTTTTTAATATTTTTTCCCCTTTCATATTTTATTCTCAACGTTTAATAAACATTCTCTCAGCATCCGGATGTAACTTTGTTCTTAGTAGTTAATTTTTCTTTCGTATATTCTTACTTTAACATCTCAAAATTAATGTTGTTTCTGTTATTTTCCCATTACGCTCGGCATCTAACATCCATCCTTATTCTCAGTATCCTAAATTCCTCCCTTGATTCTCACTAGTAACTTTTTCTTATTTTTCATAATACTTAAAAGAAGAAAAAGTTTCGATACCGATGTCGAAAACAACCGAATATAAATTCTAAATAATAACGTGATCCAAAACATTCATTACAAAATTACAAGATAGAAAAAAAAGTGATAAACAAAAACTTAAATTCCTTCCCCAGAAAATTAAA
Source organism: Olivierus martensii (assembly GCA_000484575.1). NCBI lineage: Eukaryota > Metazoa > Arthropoda > Arachnida > Scorpiones > Buthidae > Olivierus > Olivierus martensii. Next base: position 116,936 of record AYEL01088087.1, read on the forward strand.
TAAAATATTTCACATCAAACATTTGATGGGAGCAACAGTGCGCATTTATCGATTGAAGTATGGATGTCAGGAATAAAAGTGGATATCCTATGAATATTTCATCGCATGTTTGCTACACGTAGGTTATTCCTATATGGACCTCTCCAGAGAGGAGAATCGTCGGGAGAGGCAGAAGGAAAGGGGGAAAAAAAACTACTGAGAGATTTTAATTAAACACCTTGTCTTAATTTGCCACAGGGGATCTTTAGCAATTTTTGTCTAAGACCTTTACAGTAAAGCAATTAAGTTGTTATAAGCAGAAAATAAACATTTTTATTAAATATTTAAAGATTAAAAAAAATAAATAATAATACTTCTCAATTTGATTAAAACAATATCTCTTATAACTAACTATATATATAAAACGTAAGTCATAAATCATAAAGTAATTTCTCTATTGCATTTTTATAACTATTATAAAATTTAATCTATATGCATTTAAATAAATGATATAGGTCTAAATATATTCGAAATTTAAAAAAAAAAAAATTGTAAGAGATGATATATGGTTCGACTATAGAATAGTTTTTCAGGTACATAGATGATAATGATGTGTCATCTTTTGCAGAATACATTGGAAAACGGCATTTGGTTAGTACGCATGTCTGGAAAGTCAGCCAAAGTCTCCCTGTGACAATAGCACATGGTCCAGATATGAGAACTAATTTGTCACCCAACACGAAATTCTCTGGAAGTAAAATCATTTTGACACTCGTCAAAATAACGATAAAAATGATAGAAAGAAAAAAGAAAGAAAAAATTTGAGAGAGAGAAAGAGAGAGAGAAATGAAAAAAAAAAAAAAAAAAATGAGAGAGAGAAAGAGAGAGAGAAATAAAAAAAAAAAAAAAAAAAGGTTATGACAATCGAATTTTCGGACAATACCAAAAATAAAATTCACAATAAACTTTAAAGAAAAAGAGTAAAAAATTTTGACAATAAGATGAAAATGTTCTTTTTCCTTGGGATATTTTTCAAAAATAGGTAAATCGAAATAAACCAATAGCATAAAATGATAACCATGTTGAAAAATCTGTAGTAGAAACTTTTATTCTGGATCAATTCTCATTTTTACGTGAAAATCATTAATAGATCTTAGTAAAAATGTATGATAACACTAAAATTCTCGATAAAATGATAGAAAACTAAATGAATATTGTGCATATACTTTTATAAATTTTAAAATGTACATATTTGTTTAGTCATGGTTGAAAACGTCTTTTGTACTTCCACTACTTTACTGTGCCCGCGGGACATCTCCTACTGTGTGAGATGTATATTTCCCACGCTTGTAGTTAGTCCTTAGTCTTTGTCTGGGCAGTTTTGGTTCAGACCTGATAAAGTGTAGACTGTTATAGTTTTGTACTGTGTATATTAATAAAATAAATATTTTAAATTTGTGTTTGTTACAAATATCTTCAAAGAAACATTATGAAGTATTAAAATAGTTTAATGATCAATCTGCAATGCATCCTTGAATATACTACCATTCCTATTATTTAGCTATATTATAAAATCCCCATGAAACAAAGTCAACATTGATTGATAAGTTTTCTGTTTTGGCATTTTCTACTCTTTATTTTCTTGCCAGCATGTATCCTCTGCATCCCCTTTATTTGAGAAGTTTCACTGATTGACTGCCAGTTGTATCAAAAAGTTTTATGAATTTTTATATAATTTTCGTCAGAATTATTAACAATTTAACAGCTTCTTTGTTGCCTTTTCTTCAATAAAAAGATTCATTACGACTGCTTTCGGTATTTTAAACAAGTATCGCTTAATATTCATTAAAATTTCAACATTTACTTATTCAAAATATATAAAATGCCATCAAAGGAACATTTTCAATTCGCCAAAAATTTTTTTTTTCTTCTTCTTTAAAATCAAATCGTTCATTGCTTCTATATTGGACTACGTTGAAAATTTTCTCTCAGACGATACGCTTGATTTCCCTAACTAAATTACCTACCCTTTCGTGTCTAGCTGCTCCATTTTTCACCGATTTCAGCAAGTTCTGCATTGATAGATCTTTTTCAACATATTCTAAACGTCAGCATTTCTTATAGTATAGTTTTAATCATCTATAACTCATGGAATTTTAAATCGTTTGTCATTTCCCAATGGATAATGTATAGTCGGACCTTTCGCCAATTTTTTTTTTAAGCCCGCTGCCTACAATTTAAAAAATGTTATTAAAAAGAGCAAAGATTTTTGAATTTATGCTGTGTTTCACAGAAAAATTATTTTTTAAGCCCGCTGCCTACCATTTAAAAAATGTTATTAAAAAGAGCAAAGATTTTTGAATTTATGCTGTGTTTCACAGAAATTTTTTTGGATCTTCTACAGTATATTGCTAGCCCACCATACCTTACAGAGAACAAATGCCACGACTTCCTATGCTCTGTGATGTTAATTAAATTCCATAAACACTTTTTATGTATTTATGAGAATAATTTTGATATTCTTCAGTGATTGCAAAGTTTTAGGAGGCTAAAACCTTTTCCTCTTAAAAATGAGCATGTGTATACATTCAGCTGTACAGTGAATGATGTACAGTTAACAAATTCATTCCTCTGGAGTTTGGGAGGGGTCTTGTGACAGCTGTAGAAGCTTCACCCTCTCCAACATCAGGCCTGACGTACAGCTTAATAAATTTGTTACTTTATATACTTATGCATATAATTATACACTTTATATGTAGATATGATAAGATAAACGGCTTAGATTTTAATCTACTTTGTGCCAGCTCACGATTTGCTGTCTTAGTCATTGGCTCTAACTAGTTGCAACTAAGCCACTTGATGCTGCTCTGTGCTACTGATTAATCCATAAATTAAGCAACGATGATATAATTTGAAATTCTCTTGCTTCCTGATAGCAACGTTAACCCAACTCTAACCCATAATTAAAATAAGTTATCAGCAACGTTAAATTATATTTCTTCTAAACAACATTATTATACGAAAGAAAATTATTAGGTGCTCAATAAACGGAAAAATTTTAATAAATATCTTCGAAAAATATCATGGTATCGGACTTATAATTAAAAATTTTTATTACTGGATTTTAAAACTTATTTTTGCGATAATTATTTGCGTTAAACAATAAAAAAAAACGTAATAATTAACACGCATTTTGGTATTTTTATAAATTAACCAATCAATGCTTTATTACAGTTTAAATTAACCAATCACGAAGAGAAAATTTAAAAAATGTGACGTTTTTAAAATAATTAATCGATGTTTCATTACGTTTTTGAAATTAACCAATAAAGAACGAACTTTTTTTAAAAAAAAAAACTTTGACGTCTCTTAAATCGACCAATCGATGCTCTTCTAACGTTTAAAAATTAACCAGTTAGAAGCACAATTTTAAAACACGTAATTAAAATTTACGAACTTAATTCTTAAATTAAAAAAAAAAAAAATTTAGCCACTTTTAACAAATTAAATTGAGTCAATAGAATTTCTTTAAAAAATAAAACAAAATAAAATAAAATTTTAATAATATTTTAAACTTAAAAATTAATTAATCAGCAAATTAGCTCTTGTTTAGCATTTAATTAATTGAAAAAGTTTCGAAGTTTTCTATTGGTTATAAAAGTTGTAACGTCAGCCTTGCTTATGATGACGTTCCATTAGTCACGATATTTTTGTTATAAAATATAAACAAATCAGGGGGTGATTCTCATCACGTAAATAAGTAACGTTCTTATGAGATTATATATCTATACAACAACTTTTATCAACAATCTAAAAATTCTATAATGTATTCGCTTCCACGATTCTTTAACGTGATCGTTTGGTTTTGGCAGTTCCCTTTCTAAATATATATATAAAAAAAAAAAATTCAAATGATTTTTATCTCAACATAAATCGTCCGAAACGACATGTTAAACAACTAAAGTAATTAACGTTACTTTTAATTGGAAAACGTTTTCGATCCTGGAGAGAATACAGAAGAAAGGATTAAAACAGAATCTCGAATTCGTATGACGTATCCAATACGTAGAAGAACGAGCAATTACGTTTTTTCTCTCTCCACGTTCTTTTTTTTAATTTAAAAATGCACGCGCTTAATACCTTTTAAGTGATTGGTTTATTTGAATTATTTTTAAATTATTCAAAACCAACTGTTTTTATTATTATTATTATTATTTT